>JBBPBQ010000002.1:55643502-55685633 GCA_037974755.1 Cicer yamashitae | reverse complement strand
AAATTTTTGATGAATTTTTGCAAAAAAAAAAAAGATAACATTGTTGAAATTTTAAAACATAAAATATCAAATTGTCACTTAAAATTAAAATAAATGACCAAAACGAAAAAAAAAATTAAAAGATAAAGGACTAAAACGTTAACTGAAATTAAGTTAAAGGACTACAATGTAATTTAGACAAAACAAAAATATGCATATTTCGTATAATTATGAGTTAATCTTTATTTTGGTTTATGTGATACAGGCTTAATCCAATTTTAGTTGCATAATATTTTATGAATTAAATAAATTAAAATTACATATAAAAGGAAAGAAAAAATAAATAAATCAATTATTCATGGTCTCGAATATGATGAAAGCCAAGAAGAGAGTCTTCTTTCACCAACATTTTTTAGAAAAACAATAACATGTTCCGTATGATGGGGAATAAACACAGAAACACAATAACAAATAATACGCAGCGGATATAAAATTCCCCCAACTTGCAAGAACCCGTGAGGAGCAACAACAAAATATGGCAGCAAATTAATCAAAATAAAAGAGCGTAAAAAACATCGATATTTTAACGTGAAAAACCCCTCATCGTCCAGACCAAAGAAATAGCTCCACTATAATCAAATAAGGGTACAAGAGAGTATCAAAAAGATGCACAAAGTGTGCCTACAACCAGCCAAAATAACAAAGCACCAAAGCTTACAAATGAAAAGCAAGAAGAAGTAAAACATCTAAAAAACCTGCTACTATGCGAGCTCGATTCCTCCCACTCCAGAAGTCGTTTCGCCGATCCGACCGTTGAAAACGAAGCCCTGAATGTTGCGAACCTACTGTCCAAATTTCAGCCCGATCAAACGGTTAACGAATGCAAAATCGATGTTTTTCTGAGACTGATTTAACAAAATCGGGAATAGGGTTTACTCTTCTCTTTTCTCTTTTGGTGATTGTCTTTCCTCTCAAAATAGTCTCTCTCTTCCAACCCTAATTAGACCACTCTCCACTTAAATAAGTGAGACACATGGACTACAATATTTGGGTCTTCCTCTTTCTCCACATAGGAAGGGAGCCCAATACCCAACACATCTCCCCCTCACAACTATGTGGAGATAATCGCCAAACCGGCGATATCACAACAAGTTTCAAACTTCCCTCTTGGTAATGCTTTAGTCATCATATCAGAACCATTATAATCAGTATGAACTTTAGCCAACTCCAACAACTTAGCTTCCAAAACATCACGTATCCAATGATACCTCACATCAATGTGTTTGGACATGCTATGAAACGTTGAATTCTTACCAAGATGAATAGCACTTTGACTATCGACAAATAAGACATATTTGTCCTGAATAAACCCGAGCTCCTGCAAGAATTTCTTCAACCAAATCAACTCTTTGCATGCTTCGGTAATGGCAATGCAGTCTGCCTCAGTTGTAGACAATGCTACACATTTCTGTAATATCGAATGTCAAGCCACAGCTCCATCTGCAAATTTAATCATGTAGCCTGAAGTTGACTTTCTTGAGTCAATATCTCCAGCCATATCTAAGTCGGAGAACCCCACCAAAATAGGTTTGTCACCTCCAAAACAAAGCCTCATACATGTAGTACCATGAAGATACCTCAAAATCCATTTCACAGCATTCCAATGCTCTCTACCTGGATTTGACAAAAATCTACTGACTGTACCAACAGCATGCGCAATATCTGGTCTTTTACACACCATTGCATACATCAAACTACCCACAGCAGAAGCATAAGGAACTCGTTCCATGTATCTTTTCTCATCTTCACTAGAAGGACTTTGTTTAGAATTCAACTTAAAATGAGTAGCAAGAGGAGTACTTATAGCCTTAGAGTTTTCCATTTGAAACCTTTGCAACACTCTCTCAATATAGTGTTCTTGTGACATCCAAAGTTTCTTCTCCTTTCTGTCGCGCATGATTTTTATGCCAAGAATCTGTTTAGCTGCTCCCAATGCTTTCATGGCAAAGGACTCGCCCAACTGCTTCTTTAACCTGTTAATCTTGGAAATATTTTTCCTAACAATAAGTATGTCGTCAACATATAATAACAGGATAATGAAATCATCGTGAGAAAATTTTCTAACAAATACACAATGGTCAGAAGTAGTCTTCATGTATCCTTGGTCACACATGACAGACTCAAACTTTTTGTACCACTGCCTTGGAGCTTGCTTCAAACCGTATAGACTCTTTCTTAGTCTACACACATAGTCTTCCTTGCCTTCAACAAGAAAACCATTAGGTTGCTTCATGTAAATCTCTTCCTCCAAATCACCATGAAGGAAAGCCGTTTTTACATCCATTTGCTCTACCTCTAAGTCAAGAGTAGCTGCCAAACTCAACACGGTTCTAATTGATGACATTTTTACCACAGGTGAGAAAATCTCATTAAAATCAACACCCTTTCTTTGACGGAAACCTTTCACCACTAATCTGGCTTTATACCTCGGAGACTTTGAGTTACTCTCAAGTTTCACTCTATAGATCCACCTGTTTTCCAAAGCCCTTTTGCCTTTTGGCAACTTTACCAAATCATAAGTGTGATTATCATGCAAGGATTTCATCTCATCATGCATTGCATCCAACCACTTTTGAATTTCTTGACTCTCCATGGCCTCTTGAAAACACTCAAGTTCCCCTTCATCAGTCAAATTCACATACTCATTAGAAACATACCTTGTAGATGGTTGTCTCTGCCTCTTAGACCTCCTGAGTTGGGTTAGAGATGATTCGGAAGCATCACTAAGATTCTCATCGTGTGACAACTCATGATCTTCACTAGTTGGAATATTTACCTCATCTCTAAGTCGATGATCATCAACACAATCATGTGACTCATCATTCTGAATATTACCATCAGTAGTATCTAAATCAGGAACAGGTGACCGAACTGGATCACCATCAGCTAAGGCGTTATCTCTCTCAAGTGTAGTCTTCTCCACCTTATCAATGTCTTCAATAGTTTGGTCTTCCATTAACACTACATCACGACTTCTAATAACCTTTTTGTTTATAGGATCGTACAACTTGTAGCCAAATTCATCCTCACCATAATCAATGAAGATACATTGCTTTGACTTTGCATCCAACTTGGATCTTTCATCCTTCGGAACATGCACAAAAGCCTTGCAACCAAAGACTCTCAAGTGATCATACTTGACATTCTCTCCAAACCATACCTTGTTTGGTACCTCACTATTCAAAGCGACGGTAGGAGTAAGATTAATAACATGCACCGTTGTGTACAGTGCCTCACCCCAATAATGTTTAGGCAACTTAGCTTCAGAGAGCATACACCTCACTCTCTCAACAAGTGTCTGATTCATCCTCTCTGCTAAACCATTCAGCTGAGGAGTTTTAAGAGGAGTCTTTTCATGTGTTATACCCTGTTGTTTGCAATAGACATCAAAGGGTCCGCAATACTCACCACCGTTGTCAGTACGAACATGTTTCAGGTTCTTGCCTGTCTGCCTCTCAACCAAAGCATGAAATTGTTTGAATTTCTCCAACACTTGGTCTTTTGTCTTCAGAACATAAACCCATATTTTCCTGGAACATTCATCAATAAAAGTAACAAAATAAAGTACACCACTAAAAGATTTTACCTTTAAAGGGCCACAGACGTCAGAATGCACCAACTGAAGCAATTCTGACTTTCTAGAGGGAGGATGCCTTTTGAAGGATACTCTAGTTTGTTTACCAATTATGCAGTGAGAATATTTCTCCAAATCTACATTCTTCAATCCTGGAAGCACATCCTTCTAGCTAAGCAATTTAACCCTTTTTCACTGATATAACTAAGCCTTCGGTGCCACAAAGATGATTCCATATCCACAACATTCACACTGTCTTTTGCAACCAAAGCTTTTGTCCAATACAGTTTACTAATTTTCTCCCCTCTAGCCACAACCAAGTTACCTTTACTGAGTTTCCACTTTCCAGAAGCAAAATGATTATCAAAACCACTTTCATCAAGCATATGCACAGAGATCAAATTGAAGCGAACATCTGGAGCATGTTTGACTCCTTTAAGCAACAATTGCATTCACATGTTGGTTTCCAAGCATACATCACCAACACCAATTACCTTAGATACACCATCATTACCCATCTTCAAAACTCCAAAATCACCTGAAGTATAAGATGTGAAGAACTCCTTCCTCGGTGTAACATGTAGTGTAGCACCACTATCAATTATCCACATGCTCTCATCAGATACAAGATTAATTGACTCATAGTCACGAAGAATAGCAAGATCATCACTAGTAGCAGTAGTAACACGATCATCATCACTATCATCATCACGACCCCTTTGTTTCTGCTTACCCTTCTTGCCTTTGTTCTCATTTTTCCACAGAAAACAATTCTTCTGTATGTGCCATGTTCTATGACAATAATGACACTCCACATTTTTGTATCTAGACTTGGACTTGCTTCTGTTGTTTTCTCTACCACCCTTCGGTTCTTTTTTCTGACTTCTCCCCCTATTTTCAGTGACAAGAACTTCAGATTGAGATGAAGAACTCTGTGCCTTCCTTCTCATCTCCTCATTTAAAACACCACCCTTAGCCGTTTCCAAAGAAACAACACCATTAGGAGTTGAACTCGTTATAGAAACCCGAAATGTCTCCCAAGACTCTGGTAAAGATAATAGTAAAAATAGTCCCAATAGCTCATCATCAAACTTGATACCCATTCCAGACATTTGATCAAGGAGCCCCTGAAATTCACTCAAGTGGTCTGAAATAGACGTTCCCTCCTTATACTTCAAACTTATGAAGCTATTCAGTAAGAATAATTTATTATTCCCTGATTTAGAGGCAAACAAAGTCTGTATCTTATCCCACGTAGTTTTTGCATTTGTCTCGTTAGCAATATGATTATAAACATTATCTTCTACATATTGCCTAACAAAACCACATACCTGTTGATGTTCAAACTCCCAGTCTTCCTTAGATTTATTATTCGGCTTATTAGAACCAAAAATAGGAAGATGCATTTTCTTCACAAATAACAAATCTTTCATCTTGCCCTTCCACAAATGGTAATTAGTACCATTCAAGCATACCATCTTTATATTCATATTTGCCTCAATCCTTCAAGCAAGTCAAATAACCCTTTAACCAAGAGCTCTGATGTCACTCTGATGGGGAATAAACACAGAAACACAATAACAAATAATACGCAGCGGATATAAAATTCTCCCAACTTGCAAGAACCCGTGAGGAGCAACAACAAATATATGGCAGCAAATTAATCAAAATAAAAGAGCGTAAAGAACACTGATATTTTAACGTGGAAAACCTCTCAATGCAAGGGTAAAAACCACGGGTCGTCCAGACCAAAGAAATAGCTCCACTATAATCAAATAAGGGTACAAGAGAGTCTCAAAAAGATGCACAAAGTGTGCCTACAACCAGCCAAAATAACAAAGCACTAAAACTTACAAATGAAAAGCAAGAAGAAGTAAAACATCTAAAAAACCTGCTACTGTGCGAGCTCGATTCCTCCCACTCTAGAAGTCGTTGAAAACGAAGCCCTGAATGTTGCGAACCTACTGTCCAAATTTCAGCACGATCCAACGGTTAACGAATGCGCAATCGATGTTTTTCTGAGACTGATTTAACAAAATCGGGAATAGGGTTTACTCTTCTCTTTTCTCTTTTGGTGATTGTCTTTCCTCTCAAAATAGTCTCTCTCTTCCAACCCTAATTAGAACACTCTCCACTTAAATAAGTGAGACACATGGACTACAATATTTGGGCCTTTCTCTACATAGGAAGGGAGCCCAATACCCAACACCGTAAACCCAACCTATTTAAAGAACCTCAAAACCATAAACAAATATCCTAAATCTATAGAAATAAAAAGATCTAAACACAATTGTTCGGACAAATTATGTGAATATGTGCCTCAAATCATCTAACTAAAGTTGGTTAAGCTTTAGTGGTTGTTATAACTACCTTTGGCCAAGCTAGTTATGATAGGTGGTTATAGTTAGTTAGCTCTTGTATACTATAAATAAAGCTGTAAATTATAGCAGCTTAAGGTATTGTTGATGTATGTAATATCTGGAAAACTGAGAGTGAGTGACATATATGCAATTCACGATTCATAGAAATTCAGAGAAGAGAGAAAAGGAAAAAAGAGAGATTGAGTGAAGAGGCTAGTATTGCTGGTTCAGAAACAGTGATAGATACTAGGAGATCAATCTTGAGAAGACCTTATTCTTGTAAAGTTCAATTAACAATAGTGGATTAATCATGCTTGCTTGCCCGTGACATATGTCTCATCAATTGAGACCGAATACGTAAATCTGGTTGTTATTATTCCCTTATCTTTCTTTATTTTTCGTTTAATTTGATTGAAAGAACTGGTTTTCTAAACTGCAGAAACGGAGAACGATAATCAGTCTCCATTTTCTGGTTTTTCTGGTATTTCAGATTTGTTCAAGAACGTTCTCCGTTTTCAGCAGAAACACATAACGTTCTCTATTTTCGTTTTTTTTGTTGCAATTGTTTGTTTTCTATTTTGTTGGTTCATTCTTGTTGCAGATCCAAATATTGTTTTAACAATTGGCGCCGTCTGTGGGAAGGGAGCAACAATGGTTGGAACCACAAAGTTTGATATTGAAAAGTTCAATGGATAAAATGACTTTGGCATGTGGAAGATAAAGATGCATGCTGTTCTGGTACATCAAGGTTTGGTGAACGCATTGAAGGGTGAATCAACTCTTCCTGCAACAATGTCAACTCAAGAAAAGGAATAACTGATTGAAAAAGCAAAGAGTACTATCATCTTGTGTCTCAGAGACAAAACTTCAAGGGAAGTTGCAAGGGAACCAACAGCAGCAACCTTATGGCTTAAACTTGAATCTTTCTACATGACTAAATCAGATTCAAATAGGATCTTCTTAAAACAACAATTGTTCTGTTTTAAAATGGATGAAGAGAAACCTGTTACAACACAACTTGCTGATTTCAACAAGATTCTTGATGATTTGGAAAATTTAGAAGCCAAGCTAGATGATGAAGACAAAGCTCTGATCCTGCTTAGAGCCCTGCCAAGTTCATATGAACACTTCAAGGATGCCATTATGTTTGGAAGAGAATAAGCAATTACTCTTGAAGAAGTGCATACATCTATCCGGACAAAGGAAACCTACAAAAGACTTGAGATCAAGAATGATAATCTTGCTGAAAATCTGAATGTGACCAGAGAAAGAACTGACAAGAAAGGATCAAATGGAAATAAGCATAGGTCCAATTCAAGATCCAAATCTGAAGAATAAATTTATGGCATGGCAATGAAGACAATGATTGAATTATTCTGATATTGAGTAAAGGTGGAGAATTGTCAAGATATGCCTCAAATAGATTATTTTTTTGTAAAGCATAAAGCTGGTACATGGGAGCAAAGACAATGATTGAATTATTCTGATAATGAGTCAAGGTGGAGAATTGTGAATATGTGCCTCAAATCATCTAACTAAAGTTGGTTAAGCTTTAGTGGTTGTTATTTATAACTACATTTGGTCAAACTAGTTATGATAGGTGGTTATAGTTAGTTAGCTCTTGTATACTATAAATAAAGCTGTAAATTATAGCAGCTTAAGGTATTGTTGATGTATGTAATATCTGGAAAACTGAGAGTGAGTGACATATATGCAATTCACGATTCATAGAAATTCAGAGAAGAGAGAAAAGGGAAAAAGAGAGATTGAGTGAAGAGGCTAGTATTGATGGTTCAGAAACACTAATAGATACTAGGAGATCAATCTTGAGAAGACTTTATTCTTGTAAAGTTCAATTAACAATAGTGGATTAATCTTGCTTGCTTGCCCGTGACGTAGGTCTCATCAATTGAGATCGAACACGTAAATTTGGGTGTTATTATTCTCTTATCTTTCTTTATTTTTCGTTTAATTTGATTGAAAGAACTGGTTTTCAAAACTGTAGAAACGGAGAACGATAATCAATCTTCGTTTTCTGGTATTTCAGTTCTGTTCAAGAACGTTCTCCGTTTTTTTTTGTTGCAATTATTTGTTTTCTATTTTGTTGGTTAATTCTTATTGCAGATCCCAATATTGTTTTAACAAAACAAAATCATAGAGATGTGAAATTTTGAGTGTGTTGATTTTGTGTTTATTTTTTTACTATGAATATATTTTAGGTCAAGCGTGAACTTTTTCTAAAGGTTTTTAGGCGTTTGCAGGCTAAGACATATATATGAGAGAAATAGATATGTAATGAGAAAAAAAAACTCAGAAAATTTGCTTTTCTTGAAGATAATGAATAATGATTTTAATTTTCTTCTTCGTACCATTTTTTTTTGTAATTTAAAAAATATTAAAAAAGTCAAGTCATCATGCCACGTTAGCATATTTTAAATATCAAAATTGAACGATGGACCAAAAGTGGATCTAAAGTTATAACAAACTAATTGACAACCTTTTCAATTACACTATTTCATGCTAAGGAATGCGTCTATGCTTTTTATTTTTATTTTTCGACTCAATGCTTTGTTTGCTTGATCTGATTTTTAGTCAACACATTTTATTACATGCGATAGAACTCGTAATGGCATAATTAATAGAATACATCTCATAACCTCAAGAGAAAATATAACATAGATGAGATATCGCTCATAACAAACTATCATCCAATTATACCTTTAATAGGATGTGCAGTGTCATAATAGAATTTTTATTGTAACCACAATCAAAATTCTTGAATCTAATTATTTAGAGGATGTGCAGTGTCAAATGTCAATGTTATGTATCAAAATCTTTTTTCTAAAGGACAAAAAATATTTGCAAGTATTTATCAATATTTATAACACTGCAATTTCTCTAAATATTTAAATCGTTGAGAGTAAAAGCCAAATAATAAGACTATACATAGAAGAAAAAAAAAGATGAACTATTAAAAAAATAGAAAACTATTGATATTCCCGCCGTGTGAACACCACTCCAAACCACTATATTGACAATCATGGCAAACATCAAAGTTGTTGCACCGTCGTGAAAGTACAAATTGATAATTCGTGCTCAGAATTTTCAATAGAAAGTGGAAAGGAAGTAAATGTCAAGAGATGTAACATAAAATTAATGTAAATAAAGTTGAGAAATATTGTACTATAAATAATTGTAAATGCATTTAAGGTGTGTGCCTACTTTATTTGTTGTTTAATAGATTGGTGTGTGCCTATTTTATTTGTTGTTTAATAGATTAGTGTTGCTTGAGTAAATGTGTAGAAAATGTTTCCCTTTTACTCAATATGTAAAAAATTATATGATAGGATTATTAAGTATGTTAGGCCTAGGCCTATATTATTTTTTTGTCCTTACTTTATTTTGTTATACGCCTATCCAAGTGTGATTAATCTTATTATATATTAATATTTAATAAAATTAACTCATATATCTTGCATAGTCTCTAATTAATCCAAAAAATACTTTAAGATATAGTAATTGCTTTTGTTTGGACAGGTATGACATAGTAATTATTAGAATAAACGATAACTATTTTTTTATAGGATAAATGATAACTATTTCTCTCCTGCACTAAACCACTTAATTATATCCTCTCCCTATTATGGTGTTTTTAGTCTTCGAGTTTGTATTTTTAGAAAAATACACTCAAATTTTGGGGTGCAAATAGCTTTTTTTTTCTTTGGCGATAACTTTCTTTGGTACAAACTCAAAGTCCTAAATAGACCCACAGGCCTACTATAATAGTCCAAGAAAATAAATATAAAACCCATAAAGCCTAACATGTCCATAGGTTCATTTGAAAATTTTGTAGGTAGAAAGGGAGTTTATTTTATGAATTGAATATATCACCGTAAGACAAAAAAATTTAGGACATTAATATTTAATGGAATGTCGAAATTCCTAATGTTTTTGAAGAAATCTTGTGAGTTTTTAGAATTATGCAAGTCACGAACTATAATTGAGTGAAAAATCAAAAGAAAATGATACATGCAACATAAAAGCAAAAATATACAAATAAATAATTATATAAAAAAGAAAGGAAAGTTATTACATATAAAATAAAATAAAATGTTTATAATTACAATCAAACTCAGAATCTCACACTATGAGTTAATTATAATAAATTTAACATTTTTTCTAAGATATATATATATATATATACTCACAATACTCACACAGATAAATATTTTTTAGGATCAATCACACAATAGTCACCTTTCAAATTTCATCACAAATTTTTCATTCAATAAGGTATTGATAAACTTTTTGGATCAACTAACCAATGCCAATAGAAGCCCATTTGTATTCAAGCCCATCTCACATTCTCTAAGTCACAGGGCAAAAAAAGCGAAGTTTTTATTTTTCCCTATAATAGCTAAAACCATGTGCATAATTAACCCAAAAATATATCATGTGCATAGAAGTTTCCCTCTCCTTCACATTTCCATAGCATTTCAGAATTCAAATCCACAAATTTTTATATTTTCTCACATCTTGTACCAGTCTCATATAAGGGGTGAGAAGGTTTTACCTTTTTTTTTCCCCCCCTCTTATCTTGAGTTAGGATTATTTGCAAACATATTAACTAGGATTATTATAACAACTGAAATATAGGATCTCTTTGAGAATTTTTCTTGTTCATATAAGATTTCTTTAAAATTTTCAATTGTAATGATTATTTGAGAATATAAATTTGTGAAAATAATATTATCATTTTTTTCCAAAAAATTATCATCATTTAGTAAACATAATCATAATATTATCATGTCCTAAAAAAATAATTTGTAAAAATAATATTAATCATTGATTAATTTAATAATATTATCATTTTATTCAATAAAATTATCATGATTTAGTAAATGGACGTGAACCATATATTTAGAGAGGGAGGTAATAGTAAACAATATTAACAATATGTCCTAGAAACTTAGTTTGGTGAAGATGGCTAAGTTACACCTAAAACACAAGAACATTCCCTTGAAAGCTTTCAAAACTCACCATCGTTTGTGAGACATAGGAAGAGAATAAAGTTAATGAAAAAAGGGTTTGAGTTTTTGAGAGACAAAGGGACCCACCAAATGTTTGATGCTTCACTCCATCATCATGTGATTTTGGAAGACTTTAGAATTTGATAGGAAAGCCATAATTGTTTTATGGAATTCAGCGCATTCATATATACTCCTTTTATTCACACCCACAAATCGTATCCCCTATTTTGCGGGGTAGTATTTTTATTACATTTTTGAACTTTGTATTTATAAATCATGAAGATGTCGGGTCCGTATTAATTTCTCCTCATTCAAATCAAATATTGGCTGTGTAAGATAGTTTCAAAATATGTATCACTGGGGCTTTTTTTATTTTTCTTATTGATATGGTTATCTTGTTGGATTAGTAGTTGCGCACGATTTTAATGGTTCGAACTCATATTATACACGAAAAAGGTAATATTTTTATCGGACATAATATTTCAATTAATATTGTAATGTTGAATTCACAATTTCGTGAGCGTAAGTCAACTCTTTAACAATTGAACTAACCTTTATTGACAACTATGTCACTGTAATTATATTTCTTTACAATTAAAAGGAGAATATACATTAAAATAATTTCAATAGTTAGGTATAATTAAAAATTAATTTTATTGTATCTTTTAAAAATCAAAAAATGATATTTATATTAAATTTTATTTGTTTGATATAATGTAACATCAATTAATTTTTGATTTATTTTTGTAAGATACATAAATTTTATGTAATTATTTTGAATTACAAAGAGTCTAATTTCTATTAAAAAAAATCTCATTTTTAAAAGTTGTTTTATGCTCTATATTTTTTGAACAAATACATCAAATTTTTGATTTTTTTTAATAAAAAATTTATAACCCTCGCACAAAGAAAATACAGTGGTTAGTAGAAAAAATAATATAGTGGTTAGAAGGAAGTTCAAAAATTTACCAATTGCACAATTATACATAAAAAACCAAAAGATTACGAGTATTAAATGGCTTGAACTTTGTACCCAAAAAACATCTCGCATTAATAACATACACACAAAATAGATCTTTCATGTTACAACACCTCTCTATAAACTTACCGGTGGTCTATTTATTTTCTTACATTTTTTTTATTAATTAAAGATAAGTGATTTTCAAAATTATATATTTTTTTTTTCAATTTTATATTTTTATATATGAATGATTTTCACATAAGTATGATTTTCTTTTGCATTTTTTTGTTATTTTATTAATTAAATGTGTTGTTGTTTTATTCATCGTCATAATGCAACATTGTCTCATCTTGTTAATGTATTTTTTGAGTTCATATTGATATATCAACTTTGATTAATTGTATTTTTCGTTAATAATTTTGTCATCAACGATGAAGATAAAGAGATTTGAGGATTTCAATCACTTTAATTTTATTACAATTATAAAATTTTGTCATTTACTTTAATAACTTGAGTAAGATGAGTTCGTTTATAAATTTATATTTTTCAAATCCGCGACATTAAATCTGTGTTATTTTTTTTATATAGTTTATAAGTTGAATGAATTTGTGTTATTTTTTATATAATTTATCAAGTTGAATGAATAAGTATTATGTTTTGTAATTTTTTTATATATAATTTGTGAGTCATTTTTTGACAAAAAAAAAAAAAAAACTTGTTAGTCCTTGCACATGAAAAGTCAATACAAACGGATAATACTACTATGGATATAATTAGAATATAGGTCCCTTGCAAGTCAAGGGTGTCCACTCTAGTTGTTATCCACGATTATCTATTTTTTTTAGCAAACAAACATTATATTTTTATCCATACACGTTTTATTTTTTACATTCAAATTATATTTATATTTATATTCCAATCAGTATATTTTCACAACCAACTATTTACAACCAAGTCAAGGATGACACTAAAGTTTATAGATTTCACAAAATATTTTTAATCTCAAAATTAGTAATATAATTATTAAAATTCAACTAAATCTTAATGAAGCGATTAAATATTTTTCAATTTATACCAGCCCAATAAAATATTAAATTGATTGGTTATAGAATAATGTAAATCAAAGTCGCATAAAAAGAGTAAGGACTTTTATAAAAAAAGTAAAAAACTTGTGAAATTATAATATTTAAAATTTCAATTTACCATGTACAAAAAGAAATTCAATGTACTCTTGTATAAATTAATAATATTTACAAGTTTCTTAAAATTTTAAAAAATATACTAAAATAATAATTTATTAATTATTTGAAAAAACAAATCTTCATAACTAATTTCCTCAAGTTGGGTAGCGTGACCTGCGACGATGACTCGAGTAATTCTTTCATTACGAGCAACACAAATGTACAATTTTACATTAGTTTTATTGGTTTCTTAGAAACATGATAATTTTGAGAATAATATATCTTTATAAGAGAAATTGCATAAAGAAAAATACCGAGTTTCACGGATCCGAAAAATGAAAGACAGATTTCTCATTATTTCTTTTAGTAAAAACAAACGACTTTTTAGAATGTTATTCGTATACTATAAAACAACCATAACCACATCAATGATTTTGAAGGTGTGCCGAAGGTGCTACCTCACACAGGTTGAATTTTGTAGGGGCACCATGATATTATTATTTTTAGTTTCTGTTTATATATATAATTAACACAACTAATCAAAAATTGTGGAAAAAAAAAATCAAACTTAATCAATTGTACAAATTCACATCTCATTCCCAACGAAAAAACATTTCACATGCTTGTATATAATTAAAAATAGGTATAATAACTCTCATGTATTATTGAATAAATCTCATTATTATTTCTCTTAACTAGTCAAAGAATATAAGTTGGGTTTATATAATAATAAACCATAACCGAATAGTTATAAATAAGGAGTATTGACAAATAACTCTATCAAAAGGGTTAACTAATCATAATAACTTAATTAACTATTTTTCTAATATCCCACGACAAGCTAGTAAGTGTATGCTAATCATTCCTAGCTTGCTTATTAAAGTGTTAAAAAGATTAGGATATAAAGATTTTGTGAAAACATCAACAAGCTGTTGTTGAGAAGAAGTGATAGGCAGAAGTTTGAAAAGTTGTTGTTGTAGTTTCTCTCTCACAATGCGGCAGTCGATTTCAATATGTTTGGATCTTTCGTGGAAAGAAGAGTTATTGGCGATGTGGTGAGCGGATTGGCTGTCGCAATAAAGAAGAGTTGGAGTAATAATTGGAACTTTGAAATCCTGCAAAAGATAGAAAAGCCATTGTAGTTCACCAACTGTGGTGGCCATACTTCTATATTCAGCTTCAGTTGGTGACTTGGATACAGTGGCTTGCTTCTTAGACTTCCATGATATCAAAGAGTCCCCAATGAAGATACGATAATTTGTTATGGACTTACGAGTTTCTGGACAAGTAGCCCAATCAAAATCTAGAAAAGCTTTGAGTTGAAGTGTTGATGTTGTAGGGAACATGATGCCTTTGACTGGATCTGATTTGAGATATTTTAAGACTTGAAGAGCTGTTGCATGATGATTAGTGGTTGGTTTAGTCATAAATTGACTTAGTTGTTGGACGGTGAAGCTAATATCTGGTTTTGTTGTTGTGAGATAAATGAGTTGACCAATTAATCTTCGAAATGATGTTGGATCGGCTAGAGGTGTGCCATATGTGTTGATCAGCCTGGTGTGTTTCTGCATTGGTGTGGAAGAGGGCTTTGCTGCCAGAAGCCCAGTGTTGGATAATATGTCCAGAGCATATTTTCTCTTACATAGGTGTATTCCGGTTTTTGAACGTGCTATTTCCAATCCTAGGAAATATTTCAATGTGCCCAGATCCTTGATTTTGAAATGTTGGTTTAAAAAATTCTTGATGTGATTGATTTCATCCATGTTATTTCTTGCAAGAATCAAATCATCTACATACATTAATAAGACAGTAAAAGAATTATTTTTCTGCATTGTGAACAGAGAATGATCATGGGCAGATTGACTAAACCCATTTGAGATTAATGCAGAAGACAATTTTGCAAACCATTGTCTACTAGATTATTTTAAACCATATAAAGATTTTAAAAGTTTACAAACTTTATTAGGAGAATGTGTTGAAATACTAGGGGGAAGTTGCATATATACTTATTAATTTAAATTTCCATTTAAGAAAGCATTATGCACATCCAGTTGTTGTAAAATCCAGTTTTGAGATGAGGCAATAGATCAAAGAACTCTAACTGTAGTTAATTTCGCAACCGGAGAATAAGTATCAAAAAAATCTATACCTTCGATTTGAGTAAATCCTTTTGCTACAAGACGAGCTTTATACCTTTCTATTGTTCCATCAAAATTAAACTTTATTTTATAAACCCATTTACACCCAATGGGCTTCTTACTTGGAGGTAAATCAGTAATCACCCAAGTCTGATTTTCATCCAAAGCTGCCAATTCATTATTCATGGCATGGATCCAAGCTAAATCTTTAATAGCTTGTTATAATTAGTGGGTTCACAATGAGTAGATATGGATGCAATGAAATGCTTATGAGATGATGAAATGCCATTGCAAGATAATACACCAGAGATTGGATATTGTATAACATGTGGAACACATTCAGTTCTCAAAATATTATTCAAGTAATAATCATTCAAATAAGATGGAGGATTTTTAAGTCTATCAGATTTCCTAATGGCTTGGTTTTCAAGTTGAGAATTATCGCGAGTAGGATCATATGTAATGACATCAGATTCATTAGACACAATAGCTAAATTAGATGTATTGTTCTGAGTATCAAAATTGTCATGAGAATGCATATTGTTACCAGCAGTTGCATTAGATTGAGGTAAATCATGGAAACTGAAAGGATCATCTGTAATAGATATTTCATAATTAAAAACATTAGGATCATTGGAACCATGAGCAAAATTTGTGTTATGAAAAAGAAAGATAGATTCATAAAAAATAACATGTCTAGAAATTAAAATATTCCTATTATGTAAATCAAATAATAGATAGCCTTTTGTGCCAAACCTGTATCCAAGAAAAACACATTTTCTTGCCTTTGGATCTAACTTGGTCCTGTTTTGAAGAATTGTTGAGGCAAAAGATAAGCAACCAAAAACCTTTATGTCAAGAAAGGTTGGTGGCTTATGGTATAATTTTTCAAAATGTGTGAAATTATTTAGAACATGAGTAAGCAATCGATTAATAAGAAAAACAACATGAGACAAAGCATAAGACCAAAAACATTTAGGCAATTTAGCATGAAACAATAAAGCCCTAGTGACATTCAAAAGATGTCTATGTTTTCGTTCAACAGTGGAGTTTTATTGTGGAGTTTCGACACATGAAGTTTGATGTATAATTCCTAGATCGGAATAAAAAGAAGGCATTAAAAATTCAGCCCCATTATCAGACCTAATTATTTTCATCTTTACAGAAAATTGGGTGGAAACCATGTTTATAAAATCTTTAATGCATGTTCTAGTTTCAGATTTTTGTTTTAAGAGATGAATCCAAGTGTGTCGAGAGTAATCATCTATAATTGTAAGAAAGTAATGATGTCCATGCAAAGAAGGAACACCTATGGGTCCCCAAATATCCATGTGTAACATTTCAAAAATATGAGAAGTAGTAGTAAGACTATGATTAAAAGGTAATCGAGATTGTTTAGCACAGTGACAACTATCACAAATCTGCTTTTTATTCATACAAATGTAAGGAAAATTCTTACAAAGTTGTTGTAAAACAACACGTGATGGATGGCCTAACCTAAAATGCCAAACATCAAAATTGTCATTATTAATACAAGTATTGATCATACAAGGCAAAACATCAGATGTAATACAAGAATTATCAACATTAGAAGCGGTACTACTATCAAGAATGATTTTAGGGGATAGATTGAGAATGTAAAGGTTGTTTAATAACTCAACATGCCCAATCATCTTCATTGTATGTAAATCCTGAATATCACAAGACAAATATGAGAAAACTAATTGACAATTAAGAGTTTTGGTTAGTTTAAAAATTGAAATTAAACTAAATTTGAATTGAGGGATATAGAAAACATCAGTGAGATGCAAGTATGAATTGAAATACACAGTTCCATAGAAATGAGCAGTAATAGTATTTCCATCTGGAAACTTTATTGAAATAGGAGATATTTGTTTAATAGTTGAAAAAGATTGTATAAAAGGGCAAACATGGTCAGAAGCTCTTGAATCTAAAATCCAAAAAGAAAGAGGATTAGATAAGTACCTGATTTGGAGATACTAGAAACAACATGCTGAGTTGTATCATTAGAGTTTTGTTTGATTGATTCATTCTTGGATTTTTGAATAAGAGTAATCAAATATTTGTAATCATCTTTAGAAATATGTATGGAATCGTCAACTTGATTATTTAAGGGAGAATTGGCATTGCTCTTTGGGTCATTACTAGGAGATATTGTGTTAGTGTTGTTGGATTGGTTTTTAGAGGTATACCCAGGGGGAAAACCATGTTTAAAATAACAATTTTCGATGGTATGATTTGTTTTCTTGCAATGAGTACAAAACATAGAGTTTGGAGTACCTTTACCACGACCCCTACTTGAATTATGGTTTTGTTTCCCTTGACCAGAATTAGTAGAATTAACAGCACATATGGTGGAATCATTATGAGTGGGAATAGGTGTTATATCTTGTTAAATAATAAGAGAATAAACCTTGGTAATTGGATGCAAAGGATCCATGAGAAGAATCTCACTTCTAACATATTGGTAAGAATCATTTATGCCTTTAAAAAAACAGATTACATATTCATCATGCTTGTAGGTGCGAACAGCAGAACTAAGTTTGCAAGAACAGGGAGTTGAACATATACAAGAAGGTGTAGGTCTTAGATCATCTAATTCATCCCAAATGATCTTCGTATCCGTAAAATAGGTAGAGAGGGATCTTTCACCCTGTTTAATGGAATGTAAATCACGAAGCAAGTCAAAGAATCGAAAATGGTTACCTTTCGTAAATCTTTCGCGGAGGTCATTCCATAGATTGAACGCACTGCCAATACAAATAGTACTTTGGGAGATGTGTGGGGAGAGAGTCTGAGTTATCCAAGAAACCACCATGTTATTGCAACGTTCCCAAAGATCGAAGTCATTGTCGGTGGTAGACGGTTGTGGGAGCTTACCATTGATGAAAGAAAGTTTGTTTTTGGAGGAAAGAACTCGTTTCATAGAGCGACTTCAGTTGTAGTAGTTGTAGTCGTTTAGGGGCGAAGCGACAAGAACCGTGTCGGAATTCTCACCGGGGTGTAGATAATAAGGGTTTAGGGGGTTTAGGGTTGGATCTTGAACGACCGGTGATGTTGGTGGTGGTAAAGGAACATCAGAAAGATCGTTGGGAATGTTCATCTTGTGATGAAATTAGGAGGAAGGTAGAGAGAAAAAATTTGTGATAGGTTGAAGACGATGATGAAAAGAAACGATGAATGAGGATGTATGTGCAGAAGGTATGAGCGAAAATTTTGTTTTGCGACTGATACCATATTACTGAATAAATCTCATTATTATTTCTCTTAACTAGTCAAAGAATACAAGTTGGGTTTATATAATAATAAACCATAGCTGAATAGCTGCAAATAAGGAGTATTGACAAATAACTCTATCAGAAGGGTTAACTAATCATAATAACCTAATTAATTATTTTTCTAATACCGTGGTCCCTTAACTTAATTTAAGATAACAATTCAGTCATTTATATTTTTTTCTTTTCAATTTAGTATTTTATTTAAATTTAATAACAATTTGATCATTTATGCCTTAAAATATCAACAATGTTATCTTTTTTTTTACAGTAACTCAGAAAATTTATCAAAATTTTCAACAATGTTATGTCTTATTTGAATATTTTAGTTATGAATTTGATGAATATATGAATTTTCTTGAAATTGATAATGAATTTTATGGGTTTTGTTTGAAGATTTTGATGAATTTTACGAGTTTGTATAAAAAAAGAATAACATTGTTAACATTTGAAGACATAAAGATCGAATTGTTACTTAAAATTAAATAAAAAATCAAACAAAAATAGAAAGTGTATATTAACTACCTATCTATTTTTTATTTTAAAAAAAAACTCTATTATATCTTTTAAAAGCACTACTTTAATGAAAGAGTATTATTATAATTTAGTTTTTTAAGCTTATTTACTTTTTGTTTTGAACTAAAAACCTAATTACATTTTAAAAAAACCTACTTAATGGAGTGATATTAAGATAATATAATAACTACTCTAAGTTGATTTCTTTTTAATAAGCCACTAAGTGTTAGAATAATCTTCATCACTAGTAGTAGTGGTGTATTGTAAATAAAATGAATGCTACTAAAAAATTAATTAATACTCATTGTGTCTAGCCATAGTTATCGTAGCATATGACAAAATGTAAGCCATTTATTACGCAATATTTATATGCTCGAAAGAATAATAAAAATTAATTAAAATTATTAACAAGATAATCAATTGTAATTTTCAATACCATTAATAAAAGGTTCTCTAGTGGTATAGTGGATGGTTTTTAAATTGAATAAAGTTTTACTTTGCTTTTAAAAAAAGAAAAATTTAAAAATTTGAAATTAAAAAAAAGTCAAACATTAAATTACAATAAAACCTATCCATTTCAATTGTTTTCAAATAGAAATCTTGGATACTTTTTCCAAATAAAAAGTGCGCATTTTGTTAATATACGCCTTATTATTTCATGTGTGTGTATTTTAACAATCCTTTTTACATGAGTGGGTGTGTATGAATATGTGTCCGTGCGTGCATGAGTAGTGGTGTGTTTGTGTACGTGACTTATAAAAAAATATGATACTAAATTCATAATTCGTAAAAGGCATCCAAAATATTAGGGTGATTCTAATTGTGCTCCTTATGACGAGGACAATTGTGCTTTTTAGGACGTGGAATCAACAAAATTATATTGTACAAATATGGATAAGAAGACTAAAAAATGATGTGCTCTATCCAACAAATAACTCTTAGATGAATTTGTTATTGAAGATATGAAACACAAATTAGAGAAAGCTCAAAAGAACAGAGTAAAATAGATATTTCGTCCTTTATCTGTAAAAAGAATTGTCTTTCGTTGTAAAATGGCTCGTGAGATTAATAATGCGCAAAAAAAAATGATGATACGAGAAAAAAAATATTTTAATGTGGAAAATTAGTTCATATGTGTTAAAATCAAATATCATTGGAGTATGATATAAAAGGAAAATTTAAGCTTATTAAAACAACTTAATGGAAACCTAAATGCATGGTTGGTTGCTTTGTTGGGATTGGTGGTTTAGGAAAAACAACTTTTGCTTAATTGGTATATAATGATAAGGTAATAACTTTTTTATTTTTTATTTTTTAAACGGAGTATGTGGTTATATGTCTTTGATAACTGTAATGTCAAAACTATTGTGAAGAAAACGTTGGAGTCATTAATCAAGAGAAAAATTGATGATATATCACCGACAACTTAAAAAAAATATGTTTCGTGAAAAGTTTACCATAACAGATAATTATTAACCGTAGACGACATTTGAATTGAGAGTTATGAAACTTTTTTGTTTATTAATTTTTTTTAATATAATTTGATACAATAAAAACTCTCTTTTTATTTGTCATTCAAATAGTACTATAGTTTTGAGAAACATTACCTGATCTAGACCTAGCTCATCTCATTTGTGTCTTAAATTTAAAAAGTTGATAGCATTAGTGTAGTTGAACCTGTGTTTTGTACGAATAGAAAAATGATAATTTAAATGTAAATTAAAAAAATTATTATAATAATAATATTGTATTTGAGTTTAATAGATATGTATCGACGATGTAAAATAATTTACATTGATATTTAATGAGAATTATTTATTTTTCTGTTTTTAATATTAGTAATAATTTATAAAAAATTTGATATTACAATATTTGGTCTAATTTTTTTCTTATAAGTAAATATTAGTAATACCTCAAAAAAAAAAAAATTAGTAATTAGTTAGATTATATTAGTATGCAAGAAATCCAAGATCTCTTGTTTAAAACTTCATTAGCGTTCATTAGCTCACCAACACAACTATATTTATATGAGATATTTGGACCAACTTATTTAAATGATTATTGTTATTGTCAACACAAGTGAATCATTTATATTATTATGTCTTTTCTTTTAAAAAACCTAAATCTGACTTGGTTAAAAATATCAAAGTTTTGAGCTTGGTCTATTACATGTCATAAAAATAGTTTAAGATCTAAGAATGACATTTTAAAAGTCTGTTACGATTTGTTAACATAATTAAAGACTTATTTCTTATTAATTTATTCAAAAAGTAATTTAATATATTTTTAAATAATCTAAATGTTAACTGTTTTAAAGAATTCAACTTGATCTGTCATCTTTTTAAACTCTAATTTATAATAATATATTTAAATATGTTAAAAATTGATGTAGATTAATATACTTAAATTTAAGATTAAATTAATGATTTGACATAACATATATAACTTATTATATTAACAGTAATTTATTTATATTTACTTAAATATATCGGCTATTGATACATCTAAAAGGTTTTATTAGTAACTTGTAGTCTAATATTTTTTTTAATTAAATAGGTTATTAAAAAAAACTTCTTTTTCTCTTTCTGTTGTAAAAAACAATTTGGTTTTAACTTGTGATTAACTTACTCTATGCCATAAACTCATAAGGGCCCGGTTACTGTAACTTATATATTTTCACTCTATCACTAATCTACTTTATACGGAACATATAAACGTGTGTAAACTTCTTCGTTAAATCTTTAAATGTAACTTTTCTTTTTTAAGTGTTTAGTATATTTTAAAATCTTCTATATTTTAAATTGTGACACAATTCCTTTAACTATAAATTTCATTGAGAAAAAAAAAATCATGTTGAAACGGCATCACTTGGCATTCACAGAGCATGATAATAATAATTCCACCTTATCATGTCATCGTATATATTGACAACAACCAAAAGTGTGAATAAAAGTAGATTGATTTGAATATACCACCTTTTATACAATCAAATTTCTAAAAAGAAGAAGAAAAGTAAATAGATATGCTTAATTGGACCGACCAATTACATCATAGACGTAACATTCTTCATATCATACATTCCTTGGGGATAAAAGGGTGCTATTAAACTCATGATAAAACAGAGAGAGGTAGACATAGAAAGATAAAAAGATATATAGAAAGTTGAGGGCAACCTATGTCAAATGTGAGATCACTTTTTAAATATGTAAATGTCTTTCTAAATCGGATATATTTAAACTTTTGGGAGATGTTATTGTTACCGATTTTTAAAATTTATTCAATCCCTTGATAAAAAGAATTGTTTATACATTTTTACTATTTCCGTCTAACAATAATTAAATATTATTATAGTAAAAATAAAATTATTCAAAATAAATATTTTACTGTAAAATTAACTTTGTGCATCTACAATAACTATAGAACTTACTATCTAGATTTTCATATGTCTAAATTGTCACTAAAGGAGAATCCTAATATGTCTAAATTGTCACATAGTAAAAGCACTTAAATCTTGACCTCCTACGAAGAATGTGAAGGACCAATATATTGACTACCACCATCCATTTTGTGACTGACGTAAATGATGAAAAGGGAAGAAAATGATTTTTGTTGTTGAGAAATTTAGGATTTTGCAAGCTCATATGGTGCTTTTATTTTGTTTTTTCTTCTTTTTATTTAATTACATAATAATTTAGCATGTCATTGTGACGACATTTAATTTGGTCGCGCATGTGTCAAAAAGAGTTTGAAGGTAAAAATTGGTAAAAAAATTATGGAGATCAAAATCACACAAATAATAATACTTGAATAATCAAAAGTGCAATTGAACATTTTATTAACTTAGAAATTTTATTTTTCAATTGAATTGAAGCATTAAAAAGATAGTCATATATATATATATATATATATCACCCATAATATATAATAATAAATTAATGCACTTTTGGTTCATGCCAAAACAAAATTTTAGTCTCCCATTTTCAAATTCTAGGTTTTTCTTCTGAATTCACAAATTTCGTAATTTTTTATGAACTCTAATTTGAAGATTATTTTTTATGACATATTTTTTCATCAATAACATGAAGTGACAGTTGATAATGTAATATTTCTTGCCTAAAAAAAAGTGATATTTCTCATTTGGACCACAAATAGTAGACTACAAACTCTCTTACAACCTTTCTGTTTTCAATTTCATTGATGAAATATAAATTTATTCTTTTCAAATTCAGTGTCTCTAACTTATATAGCAATCTAGAATTGAGAAAGGGTAATGAAAAATCTAGTTCACTTTTTGGATACATCCTCCTTTATGCTAATAAGGATTCTATTTAGTCAGAGGAAAAAAACACAAAATGTTAGAGTAAAAAAAGCAAAGAGGATACAAAATAATCTCTATTGTGGAGAGAGTTGGGAGGGTCTTTTCATGAGAAAGACATAACTGTAGATGAAGTTACTAATGAGAGTAAGTGGAGAAATTAACAAGAGAATGTGGTATATGGGGGTTATAATTACAAGTTTCTTTCCTTTTTCAGAGAAGGGTGTGGTATGAGTGGACACATGTGTACGTATTGGAATATGATTTGGCAAGGATTTGAAAGGCTGTGTGTTTTTTGTGTCTTGAGACATGTTTGACATGAATGCAAGTTTTCATACCCCACCACTTATTGTTCTTTAGACTTTCTAAATCTCTTCTAACCCTTCTATTTGTTCTCTATGTCTTTTCTCCTTTCCAATCATATATTAATATTCAACAAATGCAAATTATTGATTGGATAAACTAGTAATCATCTTCATCCTCAAAAGAGGGGAAAGCAAGGGTTTTAAATCTTCTAAAAATAATTAATTTTTTTTTATGTAGATTAAAGTCTCAAAAAAATAAAAATATATAATTAAAACAAATAAATTTCGTAATTGTAAAAAGATTTAGTAATTGACTATTTGATTAAATATTTTGTATCTCAAAAAATAAAAAAATAAAAAATTTTAAATAAAAGTTATAATAAAATATTATTATAACATTAGTAAAAAGTATCTATTTTTTTTAAATCAAAATAGTACTTTAAATTTGCTTTTAACATTAATAAATGTAGGGGTGGCCTTGTTGATCCTAAATATTCCTAATCATGTTTACTTAAAATGAATGGAAAAAATATGATGTTTTAATTAGAGACGAGGATTTAGGTACACAATTATTTAATTTAATATTTAGGTACACAATTATTTAATTTAATATGTCTTTTTTGTATGATTGAGCAATGTAGATTCAAATTCAATGATACTTTGGGGGAATTATGTGAGTGTGGTGCGATTTACTGTGACCCATTAAAATTTGAACCTTTTTTTGGACCTGCATTTTGCTATGAGTTTGGGTCGAGCATACCTTGTAAGCTATCTATAAGAAGAAAATGTTATAACATTAATTGGATCTCTTTGGTAAATGCTGAATATGTTTTTCCAATAGCAATATAGGTCGGTTCTTAGTGTTGGTATAAAAGAAATTGATTCTCAACATGCATGACTAATGATTTGACTGATGCTTCATTTGATATCAAATACAAACAAATATTAATTAATTTTTTTAAAAATTAAATAGGTTAATTTTCTGTAAACTTCTTTTACTTATATTTGATATATTTGAATTATATACATCAACACTATATATATATATATATATATATATATTTGTCTAATTAGTTATTCAAAGTGCTTTTACATATTTAAATTAAACTGAGATGGTATTGTTTTTGAAGCATTACCATTGTTTTTATAATTGTTAAATATTAGTTTTGGTATTTATAAAAATTAAGAATAATAATTTATTTAAATAATTATTAAAATAGATATTAAAATTTAGAACAATAATTTATTTAAAGAATATTAGTTTTGGTATTAAAAAATTTAGAATAAAATTTATTTAAAGCCCATTTCTTGTCTCTTTGTATTTCTGTCTGTTTATGCACCCCTTTTAGGAATGGGCCAGACCCAATTCCTCCTTCTTCCCCTAATCTTTAGCGCACACCCCTGACTTGCTTATATACCCCCTTCTATGGGATGTATTTCTTTGTTCCTTGCCGATCTCTTGCGAGCACCCATGTTTTGCTATCACGCACCCCCTAATTTCACCTCTCTCTCCCTTTCAAGGTATTATTTTTTGAAAAACATAAAAAATAATATACGAGACTATTCTAAACACCTAGATTATAAAATGTATATGGATTACAATGCTACAACTATAATTAATGGAAACAAAATAAAAAAATCAACGAAACAAAAACACTAAAGGCAAGCCCAAGTGATAATCACAATCACCTATAAATTTGATAAGCTTTTAAAATAAATAATAATTTTTTTGTTTGTAGATGAGATGATAAATACTATTTGAAATTTACACACACAATTGCGAGGACTCATGTTCAAAATCAGAACATGATGTTCAACTTAACAATATCAACATTTATAAATTGAGTTAAGACTTAAAGACAAATAATAGTTAATTGAAATACTTTTATTTCAGACCAATGACTTATCATCTATTTAAAAAAAAAGGATGCTTTTACATATTTATTTCAAAATATATGTAATGTAAAGGTAAACATATACTTCCTCAATTCCTTTTTAACTATTTTTTTTTTGTCTTAGAAGAGATGATAAATACCACTATAATTAACTCATACAATTGCGAGGTATCAAGTTTCAACCCGAGACAATATTAACATTTGTCAATTTGTTCTTATTTATTTATAATTTAAAAATTGTTCATTAATGTTGCAATATTAGTTATTGTTTTGTGAATAATGTTATTAATTATTTATTGCAACGAACCAGATAAATAAGTGGAATGAAGAAAATAATGGGGTGTAAAATATATATTAACCTTCAATAGAAGATCTTAATTTTATAAGGAGTAAAATATATATTAGTTTGTTGTCATTTGAAAAATACTAAAAATATTTCAAAAGTACGTATATCGGTTAATTGGTCTTTAATAATTACATCTTAATTGTCCTACATATAACCTCTACATTTTTTTAATGTCTCTCTAATAATTCCATCCTAGCAAATATGCATAAACTAAAAATTTATACATAGGGCTTAAAAGTAAAAATAAAATCCCCTAAAGAAAGTAAAAATAAACTGACGTGAGCAAAATGATGTGCATGAATAATTATCATATAAAAACGACAATACTTAGTTTCATTGTTCTCACACTTGTTGATGATATAGATTCCAATGAATAGCAACACCTAGGACAATGCACGTGTACAATCGAGAGAGAGAAAGAGTGTGTATACAACCCTTGAATAATAATAGAGACGCTCTCCCTTAAGAAAGAAGGTAAAGAATAGTTTGTGCAAGAAAAAAACATTCCCCTTAGAATTTCATTGGCTAGCATATATATATTTATAAAACTCTTAGTTGACCAAACTATACACAACAAAAAAAACCCTCACATGGCCTAGAACTTGTGTTCTATATACCATTCATACTAGAAGATCAAGCTAGCTAGCTAGGTTACAAGAAGAAAAAAAAAATCAAAATCTAGCAAAGATATTATTCCAAATCCAATTTGTGGTTTATTTCATAAAATAAAAAATAAAATAAAAAATAGGGTATGGAAGGAGAGAGAGATGTTCCCAATTATGAGCTTCAAGTTTCATTCACAAACACTCCACAAGCCATCCATGAAATGGGTTTTGTTCAATTTGAAGAAAATCAAGTTCTTAGCTTCTTGTCATCCTCTACACAATCTCATCAACTTTCTCAATCTCTAAATTCCGGCGGCAGCGGCAGCACCACCACCGCTACCGCTGCAGCCGTCACAACAACCACGGCGGCCGCCGGATTCAACCATAACGACCTTGTCACTAGAACTCCTTGGAATAACGAACAGGTACTTTAATTTAATTTTCATTTATGGTACAAAAGTCTTTTTTACTTTTATTAGTGTTTATATATATCTATTCAAAATTAACATCAATTGAATTTTTTGTGACTAAAAAAATTGAAGTTTATTCCATAATCTTCAAGTTTAGTTATAATTTGTGAGATTTGTTTTTTTTTTTTTTTGGGTGAAATTATTTAGTTATTTGTGTGTTGTTATGTCTTTTTCAATGTTAGGGTATTGTTTTCATATCTATTCATTAAGATGATAATGATGATTAATTAATTTAGTTAATTATATGGATATGATAGAATGAGTTAATGGAAGTTTTGTGTTTTATGGATCAGGTGAGAACTCTAGATCCCAAAGCTGTGAGTGATGAGAATTGCACTGGAAACACTAGTGATGGCAACAACACATGGTAAATTTGGCAATTTCCACGTTCATGTTCCTCTCAGTCTCTTTCTATACATAAGTGCATGCACGTGCATACTCATTTAGATACCCCAATATCATGATATATATTCTTTAGGCTTCTTCCAAATATCTTATTAGCTTTGGTCACTTTGAGACCATTTATGTGAATCTAAGTTCCAAATGGAACAATATGTATATATATTGATTGAAGTTTGTTTTTTTTTTTTTTTTGAGTTTCCTTTTTTATATTGATTTTTATTTGTATGTATATATCGATGATTTTAGGTGGAGGAGTGGAGGCACAGAGAAGAGCAAGGTGAAAGTGAGGAGGAAACTAAGAGAGCCAAGGTTTTGTTTCCAAACAAGAAGTGAGGTGGATGTGCTTGATGATGGTTACAAATGGAGGAAGTATGGTCAGAAAGTTGTCAAAAATAGCCTTCATCCAAGGTAATTAATGTATCCTTCATGTATTTTATTATATATTATCTCAATTTTAATTTTGGCACCCTTCTTTTACATTTTACTATAAAAATGATTTTAATTTCTACGCACCGTCGCTATAAATTTATTTACTTTGTTAGTCCATCATAATTATTCATGTTTGTAACTCTAGAAGTGATCAAAATAAAAATTAAATATTTTTATTAATTCAACAGTTGCAATTAACTGACAGTATAAAATATATTTACATGTTAGTGTTTATATATTAAATCCTAAATATATATAAATTATAATATTATCATATATAATAAAATATTGGTAATTATATACATTGGTTAGAGATTAATTTTCAAATGTAAAAAATTTTAAATTGACGATAAAATATCACATTTTTTATATGTAATTTTAGAATTAATTATACTTAAAATCAAATGATCTAATAATTAAAATTGATTTAAAGTGTAAAAAACTTTAAAACTGATAGTATATTTGATTATTGAATCGTATTAACTAATTTGAGCTTGTTGTGACTTGAAAATATAAGTTAATTGAGATGGAAATGTTAAAACTATATATTATTATTTTTTGATTAAAAAACTATATATTAATTGAGTACATAGCTACATCAAAGGCATTATACCCGGATAAAAACAAGGTAGAATGTCTTTTTTTGAGAAAAATAAGGGTGTCGGAATATATATTCCTCAATTACTCAAAAACATTTTGAAAATACTCACTAGTAGTGAGAGAGAGAGAGAGAATCTCCAGCTAAAACTGAAAGGAAGGAATGATCAAGATGCTTACTTTCAATAGACTTCTGACTATAGTGAAGATTGATGCGTGGTACAGACTGAGCATTTGGCTTATTTTCACACAAAATATTGATTGGAGGAAATAAATATTTATTGTTTAGAAAATATATATCTTAGTGGATTGTTATAATTACTATAGTTTTGACAATATAGCACACTATAGGGTCCCTTCATTCCTCTC
Source organism: Cicer yamashitae (assembly GCA_037974755.1). NCBI lineage: Eukaryota > Viridiplantae > Streptophyta > Magnoliopsida > Fabales > Fabaceae > Cicer > Cicer yamashitae. The sequence goes on along the minus strand of JBBPBQ010000002.1, from coordinate 55,656,805 downwards.
TCTTTGTCCTATAACTGCGAGTTCCCAAAACACCCTTAATATTTTCATCGTAATTAATATTTGAAAATTTTTATAGCAAATGAGTCAATTTAATATGTATTGATATTTTTTTTAAAATTATTAGTTAAATAATTTTTTTGAAAAAATTATTTCTTATTATTTATATAATTATAGTAATTGCATGTTTTTGCCAAATGTAACACTGAAATAAAATTTATTATTTTTTTAATTTTTATTATTCATAATAGTGAATATTGAATATTTTTACAAATAAATGTAAAAAATTAGCATAATACTTATAAATAAGAAATGATATTTTTTTTCTCATGTAATGATATTTCTTAAAGGACAAAATCAACAAATAACTATTTAATTAATAAAAATAATCATTCATTTATTGATTTATAAAATAAATGTATTGAAATCCTTTAATTTGTAAATGTACAGTAAAAACTCTCTTAATAATTTTTCTTAGTTTTTCCTATCCGATTAAACATGAAAATAATTTATATGTAGTTTTCGCGCACCAAATAAACATTCTAATTAATTATGTTTTCATGGTTACATATTTTTTATTTCTTCTTCTTGTTTGATGTTACCATTACCTTGTTACATTTTTTAATGATCGAATTAACTTTGTTACATTATTTATAGAAAGATTAAATTTTCACAAGTACTACAGGATATAAACATTATTTATGAAGGATATATAAGATAGGAAACATGCTAGTTAAATAAAAAACATGCATAAAGTAGTATGCATGATGAAAACCAAAGTTACTTAGACTGAAGGGAACTAATAACTTAGAGAAAGAAAAACATTGGTATACGTAAACCAACAAAAAAATATCATTACATAATTAACATGTGTGTGTGTTGATATTGTTGTTGCGTTCATGGAAGAAAGTTTAATACAAAGTGGTTGAAGTGCTATATGCTTTACCATTATTAAACCCAAGAAAATGCTGGTAATTTTGCTTCATGTTTAGACCACCACTACAAGATTGTACTTAAAGATATGTATTTAGAAGTGGAATTATAGTAAAATGAAAAAGTATGGTTATTCATCAAATTATCACTACAAGAACAAATAGGAGTTTAGAAAGAAAAAAATAGTTAAAACTTTCATTGATAACCCTTCTTCAACTCGCCATGCTTGTATCTTAATACTTTTATCCCCAAACTTTCATTCTCATTTTTAACTCTCCACAATCATTTTCCTAACAAAGCCAAATTATACTCTTAAACTTTTTATACAAAATCTCACTCTCTTTGTCATTACACACTATCTCATTTAACTCAATTTGCTTATTTTCTTTCTCCTCACATAATTTGTTTAAATAAGGATTCAATTTTGAAAATTTAACTCCCAATTGAAAGATTACTCCTCCAAGGCAAATCCTACTTTGATTATCAACTTTTGGTAGTCTTACAAGTAACAACCCGAGAGAACTTTTATCAAGAAGAGACGATGTGCCAAACATGAATATCAATGAAATTAAATAATAAGGAAAAGGACTATACTAAAAAAAAATGGTGACGGAAATTAAAACTAAAAAAATAGAAATTTATCATTAATTTTCTCGTCATAAAATTTAATATGAGATTTGAGAACAATTTTTCTTCTTTAAATTTCTATCGTTAATATTATTTTTTCTAGTAGTAGAAATAAAGTAAGATAATCCGTAAGATATAATTTAACCGACAAATTCTAATATTATTAGGTTAAATATGATTTTTTAAAATTTGCAACCGTATGACCTACGTCATTTAACTCAGTTTATCATTCTATCTATAGATAAAATAAAAGTAAGATAAACTATCATCTAACAAGCGAGAAGAAACATTTATGTCTCACTTAGTTTGCATACTCATAGTAAGACACCAACATATAGTCTCGAATATCACATATTATCGAATATTTTGGATATTATGTCGCATATTCGAACTATATTTAATTATTTTCATGTTATTATTTTTTTTTTGTCAATTTACATGTTATTTTTATTTTGGGATATATGCAGAAGTTATTATCGGTGCACACACAACAATTGTAGGGTGAAAAAAAGAGTTGAACGACTCTCTGAAGATTGTCGTATGGTGATAACCACTTATGAAGGAAGACACAATCACTCTCCATGTGACGACTCTAATTCTTCGGAACATGAATGTTTTACATCTTTCTGATCCAACAATGTTGTTTCAATAAAACAATTGTGTTTTAAATAATAATTAGTTGTTTGACAATTTTTCATATAATATATGAGGAATATTGCCATGTACTTATAGTATAGTGTTACTCAAGTTCAGTATTTTCACAAGAATTGTCAATTTGTTGTTCATAGAAAAATCATTTGTGTATATACACACATTTATTTATCTATTAATATAGGACATTCCACTCCTGCCTCTAGCTAATTTATGAAATCGCTTGAGATCATACTGTCCCAAAAAATGTAAATTTTAATTTTGTTATTTAAAATACTGAATTTAAATTTATTAAGTTAACCCTTAGTGTGTGTTAGTGACTTATATTTCCATCATGTATTTTTAGATGCTGCACTTATAAAAATTAAAATAAGAATAACATAACACCATGAAACTTTTATTAATAACATCACATGGATATTTTTTCAGTGGATCAACGTGGTGGAGGGATACTTGCAAAATTTAGAAACATACATTTTTTCTATTTAAAGTTCTGCAATAACATATAATAGAATAGGATTGATGTTAGTGTTTAAAACTATTCACTACAAGAAAATATTGGTATACTTACGGAAAATTACCTACGAATCCTAGTCCGCGAGTAAATTAGTTGTTATCTATGGAAAAACTGTGTATATATTTTTTATAAAATAAATTGTTCTTTTTAATTAATTTTCCCGATTATTCCGTACGTAAAATTAAAAAATTATGTGAATAAAGAAAAAAAAAACGTAACTCCCACTTAAATTGTGCCAAATTTCTTTGGGTTGTTTTTCCTGTAACTTTTCCGTATGTAATTTCTTTTTTTTAGAAAGTTTTTGTGTTGAAATCGGATTTCCTTTTCGTGCCATATGCGCTTAGACTTTCTTTACTATTATCTAAAAAAGCCCCAATTTTTATTTAAAATCCTAACCATTTTCCTTCAAATCCGAAATTATTCATATTCTTTAGATCTGATTGTTTGTTTTTCTTACATAATGTTGTAATTAATAGTGTTGTAGTGAATGTTATGCATTGAAGGGGTCAAGTAGTTTCACATTTTTATACCTCATTTAGTTGTGCTTCTGCTATCATCTTGTGCTAGTTGAGTGAAACATGTACATGGAAAAAGTACTAACATTTTATTTTTTCAAAGAATGTTTTGGCTTTTGTGACTTTATTTTGGGTTTTATCTTTTTGTTCTAACCTTCTAGATGTAAAGCTCTTATTATAATAAAAAATAGGGGATTTTATGTTGAAAATATATTTCACACCATCTTTAGAATAGCAATGTTATAGTGTGACCATAGTATAAAACAGAGAAAAATTCTTAATCTCATTTTCTAGAATTAGATTTTAATTATTTTGCTTTTACTTTCATAATAATACTTAGCTTCATTTTGTTCTCTCATAAGAATGCTTGTTACTGTGGATTCCAAGCCCACAAGACTTTCTGAACAAAGCATTATCATCTTTAGACTTTCTGTGCAGGTTAGTTTGCTTTCACAAATCTTCTTACCAACCAAAAATATATGCATTTCACATGTCTCATTTGATTCTTTTGGTACTGTTTTTAATAAATAGTCAATTATCCATTTTCATTTATGTATGCATGTTACAATTCGCTAAATGTTAATTCCCGTATATAATTTTGATTTGATCCCAAAAGCTTACATTTGTTTTTGCTTGATTTGTAAGGAAAGGAATTATTATAACACGTTATAGATGAGTTTGGTGGATAGAGAATGCTTCGAGGAAGGTTCAGGTCTTCTTGAGCCTTCTGATCCTGATATTATTGAAACTGATCCTGATACATACCAACTTTTTTATTGCTATGATTTTTCGATACTATGTTATGTGTTTGTAACATAGCAATTTGAATTTTTGAAGTGATACAAGTATTCATTAGAAATTGATGGAACCAAAAGATGGAGAAAGGGAAATGTTTACACATTGGAGAAATGGATCATGGCAATGGCATGGTTTAGAGTTAGAGGATATTCAAGAAAATGAGCAATTCAAATTAATGTTATCATTGCCAGAAATACCTGAGCCACCGACACCTCTTGACCCTATGGAGTTTTTATCTAGATCATGGAGTCTCTCTGCTTCTGAGATTTCAAAGGCATTTTCAGAGAAACAAAAACAAACATTGATTCAAAAGAGTTCAGATACATTGTCAGCAGAAGCTATTTCTGCACCTCAATTAACTGTAAGCTATATCTTAATCATTCCATTTTGTGTATCAAATCAAACCATTCATTCAATCAATTTTTGATTGAAGGTGTGTCTGGTGTCTGACTGAAACATGTGGTTACATTCAATTACTTCTATTTTCTTAAATTATTGTTTGTGTTGGTGTGTCAGTGTCATTGTTATGTCTGGTGTTTGTATATGTGTCACTACTTAATTTTGTGTGTTTTTGCAAGCTTCATGTTTTGTTCTACTCTTTTGCAGCCAGGAAAGATCATACCTTCTGCTCATTGTAGAATGAGAACCATTGGAAAATGGTTACATCAAAAGCAACATGGGAATGCAAACGTGAATGTTAAGAAGAAAGATCGGGCGTGTGTCGAAAATGCGCGCGTGCATTCAGCTGTTTCGATTGCTGGACTTGCCTCCGCGTTGGCTTCTGTGTCTGCTAATGGTGGAAATCACTCCAAATTGGACGTTGCTGTGGCTTCAGCAACACAACTCTTAGCATCTTACTGTGTTGAAATGGCAGAGTTAGCAGGTGCTGATTATAACCGTGTTGCTTCTACTGTTAAATCTGCAGTCAATATACAAACACCGGGTGAACTAATGACTCTTACTGCTCCTGCTGCAACAGGTACTTGCTTTATCTTTCTATGCTTGTAAGTTATAAGATTAGTAATCGAATAGTATTAAACTGTATACCACCGACACTTTAGATTGAAGGCGTATTCGATGTTTGACATGTTTTAGTGTCCAACACAACACCAACACATATTGTTAACATGTCTGTTTCAGTGTCGTGCCGGAGTCCGTGTCTGTGTCAGTGCTTCACAGGTATTGAATGATGGTTTGATCTGATGAATTATGTTTTACTTGCATTGTAAGCTTTGAGAGGAGAAGCAACTTTGAGAGCAAGATTTCCAAAAGTAGCAAAGAAGAATGCATCAATAAGTCCCTATGATAGAGGAATAGCAGAAACACATTGGCCTCCTGCTTCTGAGGGTCAGATTTGGGAAAACCATTCTCCATGTGTGGGAGATTTGTTGCAGCTTACAGAAAAAGGTAATAAGGAAATCACAACATTGTATTTGATTTGATTTGGTTATATCATTACTTTTAGTCTTTAAATGGTTGATGTACTTGATTTCAGGTGCATTGAGATGGAAACATGTGTCTGTTTACATCAACAAGAAACATCAGGTACTCTATAATTCATACCTAAAAATCAAATATTGAAGAGGTGGATTTTGGAGATAAGAAATTGTATTTATCTCAATCTTCAGGTCAAAATTAAGATCAAAAGCAAGCACATTGGAGGAACTTTCTCCAAAAAGAATAAATGTAAGCATTTTTATGAAAATTTGCAGATTGAATCTACTCAATAATAAATAGTATTAATTAGATGGTTGAATCAATGAAGTTCAATGTCTACAAAGAGTTATTGAAAGGAGTAATTCTGACAAAATGGAATTAACTGTGAATTTATTCTTTAATCTTATGCAAAATGTTTGATAGTTTGCTTTTTCATGTAAACATACTTACACAGATATACATGCAGATGCATCTCTGTGTCAAAATCATGAGGTGGATTTTTATAATAACTTGTTAGGAGGTTGTTTGTTGTTCATTAATGTACAGGAACTTCAGCTTGTCCAGCAGGGAAGTTTTATTGCAGAAACCTAGGAAGCAAGCCACAATTCATAGTTTCTTCTCATGTTAATGATCGTTATTGTGGTAAACATTTTCTCCTTTAACTTTTTTCGTTGTCGTGTTGGATTTGGATATCCATATATGTGCAGTCCCTGTGGAGAGGTGAAGTCTTAAAAATGAAATAGCTTAAATCATTTGTTTGGATTGGTGCAATATTGTATGGACTTACCTATAAGGAATAGTGTATCTCAGTACTGTAGGACATCTCAAAATTTGACCAGTCTCCTTTCTTTTTACATATATTTCACATGTGTAATATGTTATGTAGGAAGACTTGCATGCAAACTTTATCAACACATGAGAAGGGAGGATGCTGCTGTGAAAATTCAGAAGCACGTATGCAGACATGCATCTTGGAAAGCCTACATTAAACTCCATGCATCAGTGCTTACTTTGCAAACAGCTTTGAGGGCAATCACTGCCCGTAAGGAGTTCAATTTTAGGAAACAGACTAAAGCTTCGATCACAATTAAAGTTATAGTTGACTCTTGTAGGATTAGGACCGTCTGCTAAAGAAATATGTATTCAATATTTAAATTCTCTCAAAAAATTTCAGGCTCGCTGGCAATGTTACAGGGCTTCCTCATAGTATAAGAGGCTGAAGAAAAGTTCAATTCTGACACAATGCCGATGGAGAGGACGTGTAGCCAGAAAAGAACTTAGGAACCTGAAAATGGTAAGTTCCAAACTTAGGAACCTCAGATATAAAAATTAAGTTGCTCCTATATGACTCATCAATTATATTTAAGCAGCCTCTTTTTTCTTATTCTGGATTTTTGTGTTTCTCTCTACTCTCAGTTGATATATGTTTCCATTTGCTTTAGGCTGCAAGAGAAACTGGCGCACTTAAAGAGGCAAAGGATAAGCTCGAAAAACGAGTGGAGGAACTCACATGGCGCCTCCAACTAGAAAAAAGTTTAAGGGTGAGAAATAATTTTTTGCAGTTAGATAAAATATCGAGGATGTTATTGTTCTTTTATTTTTCACAATCACGCCTCAAATATTTTGTTTAGGAAGATAATTATTGTTCGTTATTTAGTTTGCAGTTTATCACAATAAATGTTAAGAAAACTTTTGTTGAAAGTTTATTGAATCTTTTAGAGCAAAATAACTATTTATTGTATGTTTTAATAGAATTAGTAAAATTAAATTATATTTTATTGTATGTTTTAATGACATTAGTTAATAAAAATAAATTAGAAATTTAAATTTAATTTACTGGTATTAATAATTTAGAATTACAATTAGTAGGAGATAAAATAAATTTAATTTAATAAATAATAATAAGTTTTAGCGACAGACAATACCGTAGAAATAGATCAATTCTTTATTTATATTTATCTAGTTTTTAGTGACAGTCATTTTTGTAGGTAGAAATCAAAAACATTTAGTGACAGTCCACAAAACATGTAGTGACAGTCCTCAAAGCATAGCAAGTCGCTCCTTTAAAGTTGACAGTGGATCTGAGTGTCACTCAAAGTATTCTTGACCTTTACCTATAGTTTTTGACTTCTAGTGACAAACGTTGTCTGTCAGTAGAAGTCAATTTTCTTGTAATGATCGCATATAAGTTGTTTGATTTAGTCTAAACAATTAAGAAGAATTCTTACTTTAGAATAAGATGTTTGCTTGTGGTCTTCATCTTATTTTTATATTCTGTTTTAGATAGTTGTGTTCTATTCACTTTTTTATATTTTGTAATAATTTAGATATAGTGCATAAATCGGTAGGCCATTCTTTTGAAATTTTCTTTTATTACATGTTTACCACCGTCTCATGTTCTTTGTTGGCTTCAGGAGAACTTTCTGTGTGTGCCCTATCTTTTGCAATCCTTACAAAATCTTTGCTTCCACTGCCTAACAAATATCATGGTCTAACTGATATAGACGCTACTGCCAGAGGTAAGCTTGTACTTCAATATCGTATTTTTTTTCTCTTTTACTTGTTATCATTGATGCTGTTATATACTAATGCATGTAGATATGATTGCAAATCCAGAGGTAGCTGATGTATTCCGTAAAAGACAAATTAGCCATACAAGTTAAGCCCTGTTTCATCAATGGCCGCAATAATCTCTTTGACTTTATGGGCTTAATGATTACATTACTTCTCATGATTAAATGTCAACAAGACAATAGTGTTAAGGTAGAAATTCTTCTAGATGAAATGATATTAGTCCTAACACATATTGGTATCACAGTGCTAATACTTTTTATGATTGGGCACTCAGTCCTCTGATCTCTGATTCAATATTTGATCCACATACATTAATTTTCTTTGACTTATTTATATTTATATTTAGAGTATTCGATTGGTAAGTCTATGAAAGATGTCATTTTCGCCAACAAGACCTCATGTATTGAAGAAGTGGTGGATCAAATTTAAACTTCATCTTAGGGTCTTAGTATAGCTTTTATGAGTGGGTAATGGAACCTTCACTCATGTTCATCCCACCTCTCTTTTCTCTTGCTTGAGTATTTTTAGTTTTATTTGTATTTGTTTTAGGTTGTCTCTTTTTCTTTTTCTTCACTTATAGTCCGTGGACTTTTGCTTCTAGTTTGATAGTTCTTCTTGTGGAATGTGTCTTTTGGTATCCAAGAACTTTACTTCATTTGTATGAATTTGCAGCAAATTGTGTATGAATTATGAGAGGAATTGTGTGAAGTTTGTTACTATATGAAGGTAGACACAATATATAAATAATTTTTATAACATATTTAATTTAAAAATTTAAATGTGATTTATATAAATGACTGAAGTGATCTTTCAAAATCATTCATAATATTATTACGTGTGCACTTAATATTTTGATTCAAGCATTATTCATAAGGTTGTGCAAAGTCTACCACCATAGGTGTGAATATGTGCCTCAAATCATCTAACTAAAGTTAGTTAAACTTTAGTGGTTGTTATAACTAACTTTGACCAAGTTAGTTGCTTGTGTATACTATATATAGGGCTGTAATATTGTAGCAGATAAGTATTGTTAATGCAGCAGTATCAGCAGCGAAATTGTGAGAAGAATAAGCAATTCATGATTCATAGAAATCAGAGAAAGAAGATTAAAGGGAGAGAAAGAAAGATTAAGAGAAAAGGCTAGTGTTGCTGGTTCATAAACAGTGATAGACACTAGGAGATCAATCTTGAGAAGGCTTTAATCTTGTAAAGTTCAATTAACAATAGTGGATTAACCTTGCTTGCTTGCCCGTGACGTAGGTCTCAACAATTGAGACCGAACACGTAAATTTTGGTGTTATTCTTCCCTTATCGTTCTTTAATTTTCGTTTACTTTGATTGCATAACTGTTTTTTACAAAACTGCAGAAAACAGAGAAAGAAGATTAATCCAGGATCAATCTCCGTTTTCTGGTTTTCTGTTCTGTCAAGAACGTTCTCCGTTTTCAGCAGAAACGAAGAACGTTCTCCGTTTTCGTTTTTCTTGCATTTGTTAGTTTTCTACTTTGTTGGTTAACTCTTGTTGCAGATCCCAATATTGTTCTAACAATGGGGTTGATAGGATGCGATGCATGGTTGATAGGATGCAGAGTTTGTCCGATCTACGACTGTATGGTTATAGGTTCTATATGCTTGGGTTCTATAATCTTACTATTGGATACATATTTTTGAATATAATAAATAAAGGTAAAAATAGTATAAAGATGTAAAATGAAATTTTTTAGCATATTATCACACAGTCTTAGTGGGCTTAGAGTTAATGCTACCAACACCAGTATAAAAATCTTAAAAAGATTATATTCTTAAAGTTGGAGAGTAGTTAATAATCCCAACACTATTATAAAATCAATAAGAATAACATTTTTAAACTTTTCTATTATTAATAAGATTATATTATTAAGATTGAGTTTTTGATAAAAATGAGTAGGTGTGAATAGTAACAAATAACAATTCTATTATTAATAAAGAAGAACGTGCAAGTAAGAAAAATCGAGGAAATACCGAAATAGCTTAACATGCTCAATGACGAGAAGGACACAAACAGACACCACCAGCAAAACAAACTATACTACCATACAAAACGCGATTCCTCGCGAGACGAGTAAATAAAAAGTTTGTCTTTTCCTAAATCCATTTGAATTGCATGAACATCAAAGTGCCGAATATTTTTTAATTTAACTAGAACATTAATATGAGAAATTGCTCCTAATTAAAAGGTTACGCTAAATAAGTATTTAGCAGAAAAAAAAATTTAATCACATCTTAACATTTGTATATGCAGAGTACGTAGTTGATGCAGAGCGTTAACGTGTTATGAAAGCATAACTTTTATTTTATTTTCTTTTTAGAAAAAATCACCGTGTTGACACAGAGTTAATTTTCACCAGCTGATATACCTAATTTAAAATTTAGTTCATATGCATCAATTTTTTAAAATTTATTTTTGTTTATATTTAAAATCGAAAAAATGCATATTAACAGTGTTAATATCATGTCAAGTGTTTGTCTAATTATTTTACGAGTTGTAATTTATATCAATTGTCAAAATAAATATAGTTTTGAATTTGTTTTGATATTGACGTGGTCCAAGTTAGATTATTTATTATATTTTTCTTTAAAAATAATGAAAAATTGGAAACGATCATAGTATTTATGCCCACAAAGCAAATTAATTAACCTGATTGAGGTTTAATTATTTAGCAGTAGAAAAACAATTGATTAAATATGGATAACTAGTTAATTCCTCAAAATAATAGTGATTCATTAACAATAAGAAAAAACGCTACATTTTTTTTCTTCAAATGTTAATAAATTAGTTGTTAAGTTAGTTTTCTAAAGTTTGAACTCAAGATTTCCTTCTTATAATTCATTCGGTGCCCCTTAACTTACCAACCAAATTATATACACCAAACAACATTACATCTATCTGACATAATAAACCAATCCAAGATGACAATTAAACCTAAAAGTGAATTCTATCTATAAAAGTACAATTACGATGAGCTTTCATTTGTCTTCAATCATATATTAATTCTATACATGATGACTTGCACAGAAGATTTAGTTTATTTATCATATTGTTGTGCTCAGAGTCGACTAAACATTTTGAAGGCCCTATTTTAATTTTAAAAATTAGATTTTTAACACTCTTAAAAAAAAAAACTCAACCATTTTAGAGGTTCTGATACAAATATTTTTATATCCTAATACTCTTTAAAAAAATGGAGCCCTACATTGTTGTTCTTGATGCACACCATGTTGGTCGTCCCTGGTTGTGCTGACAATAAAATTACTTTGCATTCTCAACATACTATTACATTTGCATGCGTGTTAAATGTAGAATTTCTTATATACCGATAAGTAATTAAGTTGTGTAGTTGTTCTTTCGTTGTGGTACCCTTTAGGCTATGTTTGGAATTTTAAAAGAAGAGAGTTTTGTAAAAATCGAGTAATTGGAAGGACGAAAGGAAAGGAATAGAGGACTTTAAGAGGAGATGACATTGATGAATTTATTTTTCTTCATAATATAAATGATTTACTATTGATTTATTAATTCGACCAATGATCCGGTATTTAGTGGATCACCGATCCAAATTTTAAAATACTTAACAGAAAGACTCTTTTTAAAATAAAAACAAAACAAAAATGGGAATAAAGGTGCTACTCTAGTTTTAATTTTAACTTAAAAAAAAGTCTTACGATAAAATTGTAGTTTTATTTTTTATTTTGACTTAGTAATAGTAGTTCGGTAACAAACTATGTTTTTGGACAAAAGTTCGGTAACAAACTTATATGCATCTATATAGTCCCAAAATTTGTATTTATATATTCATTCATTCATGTGGTAAAGTGTTAGTTACTTAATTACGATTCAAGCTCTACTTAGTCCTCAATCAATCATATTAATTAATTCTCTAATCTACTTAACTCTAGTATAAAGAAATAATGAAAGATCAAGCTGCTATTCATGTGATACAAGATAAATCTATTGTCATAGAAAATCAATCCACAAATGTGGATGTGAAGGAAAAATCTAATTCATCAGAAAGGTATTCTACTATTATTATTCTCTTTGGATTAATTAGTATTTATTTCTCATGAACATACACTATACATACATAAGTTGTTAGACATTGTTAATGTAAGATAGAAAAAGCATGAAAGATCAAGTGATTGTGATTGAAGAATCTAAATTCTCAAAAATAAATGTATGTATGTATCTAATTAATTAATTAATGTGATTATACGACAGAGACAGAGACAGGTTTGAGCACATAGTGATGGCCTCAATGAACTTATGCTTGTTGTTGATTATCATCCCTGCTATAAAGACATCATATTTTGGTAAATGGATGGCAAAACATGAAACTAACGTCATGGTGTTGCTCCTCGGTATTGTTATATTTTTTCAATTACTACTATTTATTCTTACAATACATCAACCTAATAATGGAAGCATAATTAGAATCTTAAACATATTGTTGTTATTAAGTGCAACATCAGTCATACAAGTTTATCTTGTTTCATTGTCAGTTGCAATAATATCTTTGATCTTATGGGGATTCATAATTACATTACTTGTCATGATTAAATGGCAAGAGATTTCTAGTGCAAAGATAGTAATTTCAAAAGGAATCAAAGTATTCATATCATTTGCTTCTTTCAACTTGTTATTCTGCTTTGCGGTTTACGTACCTCCTCTGATTTTAACGAAAATCTTACATTTGGTTTGAGCAAGTGGTGGATTATATTCAAACTTCTTTTATGAGTGGAGAATGGAATCTTCATTACTTGGTTCCTATGCACTTAAAGAAGGATTTTTTAACTTTTTTTTAACGGAACTCCACTTAAAGGATAACACTGAAATTATTTAAAAACATAAAGGATTAAATCAGGAAAAAAAAAAGAAAGATAAAAGACTAAATCCTTAACTGAAATTAAGTTAAGGGATCACGGGTGGTATTTAGCCAAAATTTAAATGTGATTTATATAAATGACTGAAGTGATCTTTATTTAAGTAATGAAATAATTGATAAAGGAAGAATTATTTTTATCAATACACGTATTACTTAGTAAATGTTGCAATATTGTTATTTTGTGTCTGAATCAAGTTTCAATAAACAATTTTTTATTTTTAATTATGAGTGACAACCATTTGTTATGTATATATTTTGTATAATAACTTATTTTTTATAAAGATTGTACAATAATTTCTAAAGAGTATAATATAACTTTTCTCACACACACGTATATAT
>JBBPBQ010000002.1:55622638-55643087 GCA_037974755.1 Cicer yamashitae | reverse complement strand
AATTGATTAATGATAATATTTATTCTGTTTGAAACATATATATTATAATTAGTATATTATAAATTTTTTCACTTTTATCTAACAAATGTTTAAAAGACACACAAATAATCAATGCATATTTATCTTTTAACTAATTAATTTGTGAATGACCATCTTTTAACTAATTCATTAGTGATTGATATTTTTCTTGAGTATTATTTATACAATAAATTATAATTAATATAATAATTGTTTTGGTACATTTTAGCTAAAAAAACCTAGTACCCTTATATGGGACTTTAACAGGTACCCATATATATAATTGGGATTTGGGTAGTGTTCTTTGACTACTTGTTTTGAAAATTTTTTTAAGTATAAAAATTAACGTTAAATAAGTTTTTAATTATTATAAAATTTTGAAATTTCTTTTTTAGTTCATATGAAAAATCATATTTTTTAGTCCCAATAAAATTATAACACAAACGTTTTTAGTCTTTGTTGATATATGAACCCATATTTTTGCAAGACGTGTCTATAGTATTATAAAAGGTTCCTATGCAAAAAATATCTCAAAATCTCATTTTTAGGTCCATATTTTCTTTACTTTTATATTAAATATACGACAATTAAAAAATTTATATTTAACTCATCTTGAAAATTTTAAATTTTTGTGGATAAACTTTTAGTAATGTTCTAAACGTTTTTAGAAAAAAGTATTTAAATATTTTTAAATTTAACGATGTTTCGTTTTCATCAGGGTCGACAGTCAATTAACTTGTGCAACCAGAACATTCACACAGGACCCCAATTAGAGATGTCCCAATATTTTTTTTATAGTATACCTTGAACTTTGAAAAATTGCATTGATATCAATTTTTAATTTTGTACCTTGACCACTCTAAATTTTATATAGTCTAAACAAAGACTATATTTTCTCTAACCATAAACTAAACATAATTTTTCTCAACTCTCATCTCCTCCTCACACCAGTGACAATAGCTGCAGTCTAGTATCACCATCCACCACCAAATGTTAGAATCTTGAAATTTGATGTAAAAATTTTATGATTTTTGAGATCTAATTTTTTATATTCGAACAAAACTTGCAAAAATATTAAGATAGTAATGTTCTATTCTACACAATTTTTCTAAAATGTACTAATTATTAAATTTGACGTGGAAGTAAATTTGTTTTATTATATAATTTGGATCACAGGTAGATGTAGTAATTGTTTTACTTGTAACAATAGCGTCGACATTCTGCCTTAGGCCTCTTGAGTTCAGTTCTCAAGCTCATGGCAACCACATTAGGCACTCCATTGAAAAGGGTGGCCATTCTGGTGTATATAATATATACAAAAAAAATTTGTGATGAATAGATACACAGATAAAACATAATATAAGATTGGTTTGACAGCAGAATTAGAGAGTGATGTCATAAGTACATTATAGATATGAATTCACGCTCAACAAAATACTAACCATATTAATTACTAATTATTAATATTGACTATTGCATAAAACTAATATTAAGTTAACAAGACAAATTAATTAATGTCCTTGAAGGCAGACCTTTTGTGTGTAAAGAGACTATGATTCAACAAAGGGTTATGCAATTGGAAGTTGTGTTTTATTGTAATGAAAAGGGAACACACATAGATAAACAACAAGAAAGAGAAGTTTGACAATGCTGGAAATAGGGTATGTATAAATGGCACTTGACCAAAGTTTTGTCCTTTTGCATTGAGTGTCTTGTAATTTTTGTATGATATAATTTATATTTGTATTTTTATGTTCTAACCTTTTTGTATTTATTTTACATTTTGCTTTACTCATACTATAGTATTTTGCTTGACTCATTATTATACCTTTTTATTTTAGATAAGAAAAATACTAAAATTGCAGTAACCAAATGTCTCATTCTTTTTTCTAAGAAAATAAAAGTTTTTGTTTTGAGACCTATAATAGAAACAGTGCAGCCAAGAGAGTAAGAAATAGAACATGCACCATAGCGGGAGAGTGACGCGACGAAGAAGAAGGTGGTCGCGGTTATTTGTGTTAATAAGGAGATAAAAGAGTTTTGAAATGAACAATCATCTATATTTTTAAAATAATAAAAATATCAACAAAAAAACTATTTTCTTTATTTTTAAAAATACATCTCATTTAAAGTCTCTTAACTTTTTTATCAAAAGTAAAATTAACATAAAATTTAACAAATGAAAACATAAAAATAAACGCATATTTCACTACAACATTTTTGTCCTACTGCAACGCATGAAAACCGTTGCTTAACGTAAAAAAACTGTTGCCGTAATTTACGAGAACGGTTTTTTGTTCGTGGGGAACCAAGGCATTGCCTTTGACTTACGCAACGGTTTTTTTAGAAACAACGCTTTTAAAAAACTGTACTAGTAGCTACCTCTAAGAGAACGGGTTTTCAAATTGACAACGACAACGGTTTTATGATGTTGCCAAATTAAAACCGTTCTTGTAGGTTCCTTTTTCAATTAAGTTACGACCACACTTTAAAACCGTTGCAAAAGCTTTTTTTTTAAAAAAGAATAAATTATTTTTCTAAAATACAATAATTTAAGATATTTAGTAAAACATTATTATTGTAATACCATAATAAATTTAAAAATATAATAATTGCGATAATACAAAATTATTGTAATATACTATAATAAATTTAAAATATAACAATTGCAATAGTATAAAATTTTGTAATACTATATATATATATATATATAGTTAAAGTTCATTGTCATATTTATGATATGTCTATGTTAACAATGTGTGAAGCAAACAAACAAAATATCATTCATACGATATATATTCGCAGTGATTCAATTTCTCTAATTTAAATTCTAGAGATAAAGAGACAATCAAAATAACAAAAAAAAAAAATCCTTATCTATAAAAAAAATACACAAAGAAAACTAAAGTATTAACATCTATCTCTTCATCTTGTGCTTCGAAATGTTGAAATTCTTCATTTGTATCACCATCATTCATCTACAAAATAAAAATAATATATTCAATAAGTAAAATTCTGAGTAAATGACAAAATGTTAAAGTCTATAAATGTGATTATAAAGTCAAACCAAGACACATGTATGTGAGAGCAATACATAACAGTAGCAATTTATAAAAGTAATATAGTTCTAACAGTACCTATTTCTAACAGTAAATAAAGTTAAATGTATAATATCATTATAGTTCTAACAGTACAATTTCTAATAGCAATATAGTTCTAACAGTACTATAAATATAATTCTAACAATAATATTTCTAACCGTAATATAGTTCAATCTTACTTCATTATTATTAGGAGCATGTGTTGATGTAGAAGAACGTAGAGTACTATTAGCATCAGCTGGAGTTGATAAAAAAAGCTGCTAAAGCCTCTATATTCAATCCTGCAGTGTTTGGGTTCAACATTGTCTTAAGAATAAGCTGAAATTTTCCTTCCATTGCTTCCATTTCCTTACGTTGTTTCTCCTCTATCTCTTGTATCTTATCATTCAGCACATGGACACGAAATTTTTTTTTATGCGAGGTTTTCCTTTGGTGTAAGCATAATCTAGGAAAAAATCGACACCGTTTTGATACTCTTTACTCTCTCTAGCTAATTTTGTCCATTCCTTGTCCATCGAGTTTATGAGGAGACTACCATATATGACAAATAATTTCAAAGGGATGTTAGTACGTCCTCGATCAAAATCTAGATACCCTCGTAATTTGATTTTTTTTCTTAAAACATGACATAGATTGAGTAACTTTTTAATATATTACTATTTGTATGGTGTTCGATAACAATATTATATCATCATGTGTGAATATAGAAAACAAACAACAATATAAAAATTGTAGTTCAAGGAGGGTATATATTATTATATCATCATGAGCGAAATTGTAGTTCGAGGAGGGTATATAATATACCTTTCAAATCACGTTCCAAGCAAAGCACCTTAGAGATTAATAATTAATTTCAATCTTGACTAGATGCTTCTATCAAAGTCTCTATAAAACTCAATCTGAAAAAAAAAAAAAAAAAAAAAAAAAAAAAAAAAAAAAAAAAAGAAGGAAAGCAAAAATTGATATGTAATATAATTAATAAATTCATGATGCTACCAATTATCAGTGCAAATTCATGATGTTGCCAGTTCATTGTGTTAGAGCAAATTATCACCTTAGCTATATAACCAAATGATTGAAGTTCAAACATAACATACATCGAAAAAAATAAGAATATTATTACAACTGATTACTGTCAAACTTAATAAAATAAAATGCTTGTTAGTCGTTATTACCTTCCATCAGCTGCCTAAAAGGAGAAAATGCTTCGGTAAGTTTTTCATCTGTTGTCGGTCTTGAAAGACCTATTCAAAATTACAAATACAAGAAAGTGCACATTGTTCATATTTTAAAACATTGCATACAAAATTCAGGTATTTTGCACTGCGCAAGATAAGTATATCAGCATCTTACGATTCTAAAAAATGAAGCATATACACAGAACTGAAATTGTCATATACATGCATTATACACTGAGCAATTTCATGTAGGAGATGGTGTCAATTAATTAGCATATAGCATTGTTGAAGCTTATGCCAAATAAACCAGAAAACTGGTTCATTCAAAGTTCACATAAGCGAAAATTAGCCGGATACAAGCAAAAAAAAAAAACAGGGTAATTAAAACCTTAAACAGAACAAACTGTGCAATCCTTTCACAAATACATGGTAATTAAAACCCTAACCTCAACCAAAAAATGCATCGCGTTTCAACAAACTGTGTCTTTTTAACTTATGTAGAACTATTAATTAATATTATACACACACTATAAACTTGTCTGTAATGAAATTATATAATCTACTCAATTCAAGAATAACAGATTATAAGTTATTAAAACTCAACCTTTTATAGGCTCTATTTTCCACTGGTAAAAATAACTAATGTACAACTATGCAGTAAAAACCAAAGTTCAACCTCAAATATCTGGTCCATGCTAATTTACCAGAGTACTCAAACCTCAACCACAGAGTTCAAAGGCACAATCTCACAATCTCAACCACAGATTAATAACCCTAACCCCAACCACAGAGTTTAAAGACACAATCTCACATCACATGCATTTGACCCTTATTCAACAATCTCAAAAATACATGTACTCAAAACTCAAAACACAGCAAAGATTCAAAATACATACCAAAAAGTGTCGCAACTCAAGAAGTAAAACCCCAATCGATGACGCACAAGCTTCCTTTCTAATCAATGTTGTGCAAATTTTTCCCCTTTCTCATGTAGAGAGGAGATTGAGCGAGGAAGAAAGGGGTACGCGAGAGAGGGCTCGCAACAGTAAGGGTTAGGCGAGAGGAAGAAGGTTACGCGAGAGGAAGAAGTTGCTGAAGCAGCTGAGTTTCGCGAGAGGGGGGGGGGGGAAGAGGGAAAATGGGTTTCGCGAGAGGGAGGGAAGAGGGAAAATGGGTTTAGTGAGAGGGAAAATGAAATATTTGGGAATTTTACATAGAGAACGGTTTTTTATTTCAACAAACGTGTTGTTTAAGAGAACGGTTACTAAATGTTGCGTAATTATATTAATAAACAACGAGAACGATTTTTATGTGTTGTCGTAGAAATAATAAAATTTAATACTCTACTGTAACGAAATATAAAAAACGTTGTCTATTTAACTTTACGAGAACGGTTTTTTTACCATAGAAAATTAGCCGTTCCTGTAGCACCAAAATGTTGTAGTGTTTTTAAGGAAATAAAAACACACAACATTCTTGTGTTTTCCTTTGTGTCTTGTATTTCTCTGTTTTTCCCCCTCATCAACAAACACATCCTCCTTCTCTTCCTCGGAACGCTGCCTATCCCCGGTAATTTCTCGAAGAAGAAAGCGTTGCCCCTCGGGTCTTGCATCGACGTCGTGAATCTAGAAGCTCATTGTCGAATCGTGGCTTGGATTTTCTTGATGATGGAGGAGAAAGGAGGAGAAGTTCTATGAGAGGGAGACATTTAGTTGGAGATTGGATAAGAGATAGCGGTGAAGGCGAAGATGTTGGCTTAGTGATGGTTGGTGAGGGAATGAGGTCGAGTGTTATATGAAGACGTTCGACGGTGGTGTTTTCAGCAATGCAGGATAAGGCAGAGATTCGAGATTTGGTTCAACATTCAAATGAACGGTGGCGTTGATGATAAGAGGTAAAGTTTGAAGACAGAGAATAATCAATGAATGAATGCGAGTGAGAATATGGTGGTGAGATTGTGTTTAGTGAAGTGATGATTATTGAATGATGATGAATGGAGACATTGTTGGATTGTAGTCGTTGGAGAGGTGGTGTAACGATAAATCTGAAATATAATTTTGTTAGATGAAGAAGATATTACATGATATTAATTTTAAAGGTATCCTATTTCCAAAAGGAATGGATATTTAATTTAAAAAATAATAATTACACATAATTAAAGATTTAATTCATTATATCTTTCTCACATTGATAAAATTATTCATTTAGAAATGTGTTGCATTCTTTTGGGTATATTCGTTGTATTTGTGTTGTTCCCGCATAAGTGCATGAATACTTATTAAGTTATTACACAAAAACAACCATCTTGGCTACAATTTCATTTGCCTATTATTTGGGACGGGTCAATCACGCAAGATACCTAACATTTTTTATTTTTTATAAGGGCATTCTTTTGATTTTTTTTTATTACACATTTACCTAACACCTTCTCGTGTTTTTTGTTGGCTTCAGAAGAATTTTCTGTGTGTTATCTTTTTTAAAATATGAGAGAAAAAAAGAGAGAATTCAAATTCTCACATCAGCAATTTTTTTTTTACCCTATTGTTTTGTATAACAATAACAAGCCATTAGCACCACATTAATTAATTTGTAGTTGTACAAACCCCATTGTATCATTTATTTTTTAACATAAAAAATATCATTTTGATAAAAAATAATAAGTTAGGATATTCCCTTCCCGTTATAGGAGTTAAATATTTAATTTTATAAAATAGACAACGGTTAGCTACAATACCGTTCTGTGTCACCTCGATGGAAAATTAGTTTCAACTAACAAACTTCATTCTCATCCAACCCTCCTCTCTGTTTCCATTTAACCTCTCTCCCTTCCCACTTTTCTCTTTGATTCTTCCCCTCGGTAAGAATCCACTCTCGCTCGCTTCCATTCCCAAACGCAGATTTCGAGAGATTATTATTGTTATTATTACATTCACACAAACCTAATTATTAAGTACATAGAGCAAGTGTACGGTGAAGTTCTACCACCACAACACAACACCATGTTAACACCTAAACCACCTCCCTTTCACTCCCATAACCCAAACCCTAACTAAATCCCCACCCCATAGGCCCTTCAGTTAACGACCCTACACCTGATGTCGAGAAACTAGGACCGCCCCGTCCTCCCAAAATTGATGTGGGACCCACCTTAACTGTCAAAAGTGGCCGCGGACGTCCGCCTGGTACCACCAGATCTAGGTCGCTGAAGAGGCCTGCCCGTCCCCCAAAGCCCAAATCTGTGTCCAATGGCCTCAAAAGACGTCCGGGCCGCCCGCCTAAAATCCAATCCCAACCAACTGCTTAAGGAATCTCTTGAAGTGCTTAACCCTTATTTTGATAATGAAAGTCCAGTGACTGCAATTGCAGCAATCCAAGAGTTGGAAATGCTGACAACTTTGAACCTTGAAGCACCATTAAGAGATGAACAGCAATATCTCCAGATACCATCGCAGTCACAGGTGCTGCAACTTTTTCAACCACATACTTTAGACCTGAGCTAAGAAAACTTGCATGTTTCTCAATGGTGGAGACCTGAGTTAGATTATTATTTAGTATTTATAAAATGCTAAGAGTATCAATCGCTCAGAAGTAATTGTGATATTCTAACAAGTTAGTTTGGTATGCATTATCTACTTGTATTATTATTCTCATATATTGACGCATTACTCTGTCTCTCAATTAAATGGCTTTGTCCCACCTGTTACTCTTAAATAGTTGATTATATCATCATTAGTTGTGACTTTACTAAGCTAACTTATTTGTGATAAGTAATTGACCAATTTGCCTCCTCTTTTTGCCTTCTTCTGAGTTGATTTGATTCCTTGCCATTATCAATTCAGTACTAAACTTTTTATGGTAACTAAAATGACAGCACTGCTAATTTAGAAATGAACGAATTTCAACTTGCCACAATCCTGAATTTACAAACTATAGAGGTAAATTGAAGCTTAAATTTAGAAAGAATTGCTTTGATTATTTTTAATTGGATGTTATTTTGGATATCATGCATGGAACAACTATTCAAGTTATTGCCATGTGACTAGCGGTCATGGATTTGAGTTGTCTAATTAGTCTCTTACAAATGCATGGTAAAGCTACCTACAAATATACAATATATTCGTAATGGGAAATGGTTGTGAATCCCACCCTCTATGGCAGGAGCTTTATAGCACTTGTTTGCCTTTTTTGTACTTTGTTGCCAATCTTTACACATCCAGTCCCACGATCAAATAAAAGAAAATGGTTGTTCAGGCCTCCAACATCCCTCATAAAACTTTGTCAAATCCTAATGTGAATCATTACATGTCTTTTCAAGTGTGCCTGAAAATCTAAGTTAGATTTAGTACTTTGGGACGAGTGTATATAATGTTTCCCCTAACTTTTCGTGGCTTAAGCTTTCAAGCTAGTTTGTTTTTACAATATTTGCATGATATTTTAATTTGCATTGTTGTATAGTTTGTACACTTCATTTTATCGTGAATTACACTCTGAAATCTATTCATATTAGCTAATCTTTAGATGTATGAAACCTACTCATACTACCAAAGCATGATGAATATGGCAGAGGAAATTGTCACTCAATGTGCTCTTGCAGTTCAAGGGAAGCTCACCATTGATTATCAGGTAAACATCGTTCTTATCGACCTAAAATTTTATCGGTCAGGTGTTAGAAGGGATGCCATGTTGACAAAGAAAAGACACTTGATTCTGATTAATATATTTAAATAAATACTATATTATGAATCAAATTCAGCATTGATGTTATTAAAAATAGTTTACTATGTTTTCAAAATAAACTTTGGAATGGTAAGTTACTCTGGCTTGTATTGAACCTCAACTTGGTCTTTAATGCTACAAGGTTTCTTCTATCGCCCCTTATTATTTTCACATCAAATTAGATGAACTTGATATTATAATATTATTCTGTTTGCTTTACTGTTCTCTTGTGCTGGTGTACAATGAGCACTGGCAGTTTTCTCTTAGAAATTTAATTTTCTGTTCAATAATGAATTTGTTGAAGTGGATGTAATGTACAGGGAGTTGAGATATGTTCGGAAAGGCCCTGGAGGAGGGAGACCATGCACAATGTTGTTAAAGAAATTTCTGGGGTTGATTTCAATGAATTGGGAAATGATCTTGAGGTTGCAAAGCAAGCTACTCTGGGTACCCTTGGAAAGAATCTTGATAGCAAGGATGTTCGTTGCTGTTTGTTGTCTTTCTCTTGGATTCGCACTAAGTTGTTCATAGCCATCTTGAACAATCTCAAAACTTCTTGAGGTCCCAACAACGATCTCATTGATGCAGACCACCTCTCCCAATTCTTCCCATCAAGAATTGGCAAATTTGCTAGAAATCCTCCTCCATTCATGTATTCTTTCTTTTCTTTCACTCACATTTGTGTTTACCAATTTTTATTCTCCCTCACACTTGCGCTTGTGTTTCCCAAGAATTATAATTCAAGCTCTTGATGCCAATTGTTGGAACAAGTTGTATAATTGAGAGAAATTGAAATTGAGAAGAAAAAAAGAAGAAAATAGAAAGTTCAAAAAACGGAGATGGATAGGAGCAGTTTCTTGTTATACAAGTTATAACAACCTCAACTAACTTCTAACCATCTTTTAACTAACTTCTAACTATATTATCGCTAACTAATTACAAATTAATTTTTGACATAAATTAATATGTGACAGTAAAAAAAATTGTTTAAAGTGTATATACATTATATGCTAGGTTAGGTTTTCATAAACACGTGACTTATAAGTTATAAAGGCTTATTCTTGGTTATTATTGTTATTTTTATAATGATAATGAGGTAATTTAGTTGAAGTTTTGTCTTCTTCGCTTGATTGCATTTGATGCATCCTTGTCATTAGCTTAATTAGCAGCAAAAAAAAAAATCATCGTTTTTTTTCTTACGATTGTCACTGTGTTTCTCAATTTTTTTTTATCTTGTTCTTTTTCTTCCATGGTTGCATCTATTCTTGTGATTGAAGACCTTGCATGGTTTCAATTTTAAAAGTTTAATTATAAAATAATGTTGACCAATATTTCTATTTTTGAATTGTCTTTTAAATTATATTATCTACACCCAATTTCTTTATTTAAATACCTAATATTTGTCGAAACTGATATATTTTTATTGTTTTTATTTTTTTCCAAATAATTTATAAATATGATTGGTATACACGACATTAAAAAAATTAAAGTCCCATATTGGTTACTATTTATGCTAGTATGCTTAACTTGTAACTTGTATGTAATATTGTACCATTTTTCAAAGTCGCATGGAATCAAGTTGGCCCAATCCTAGCCTGCAAAAGTCATTGACGGTATGCTATATAAGTCTTATTCACCACCATGGTTTGGACTTCACACACGTACAATCGTCGCTAACTATTGAAGATAATAAATCGATGTCTCTATTAATTTGATGATATAAAATGTTCTCTTAAGAATATTGTATAATAAATCGATGTCTCTACTAATTTGATGAAGGATAAAATAAAATCATAAACCCAAAATAAATAAATAATTATTATCATTAAAAATTATAAACAAATAAATCAAATATAATATA
Source organism: Cicer yamashitae (assembly GCA_037974755.1). Taxonomy (NCBI): domain Eukaryota; kingdom Viridiplantae; phylum Streptophyta; class Magnoliopsida; order Fabales; family Fabaceae; genus Cicer; species Cicer yamashitae. The sequence continues at coordinate 55,632,213 of JBBPBQ010000002.1, read as the reverse complement.
GTTTTTGTCCTCATTTATCTTATCTAATTTTTAATAATATTTGTTTCGACTAATTTTACACACTTATTTTCTTTTTCACTACTGAAATACTAAAAAGTTTTAGATATTATGTTAATTTTTGTGTATTATTGTTTATTTTACTGATAATTTTTATGTATTATTAGTTTACATATTATATTAAAAATAAGTTTTTTAAAGGTACTTCTATGATACAATTTAAAATTAATATGTTTTGATATTATCAAATTAAATTACCAATAGGCTAATGACATGTCATCTATAATTAAATTTGATCATATTTTAAATTCAACATTAAATTTTGAAGTTTTACATTTTTTTCTATTTTAAAATAATTAATATTTAATTATTAAACTATATAAAAAAAAAAATCAAGTTTCTTCTCTCATTCTGATATCTCTCTAGCATCGTCTCTCCGCCGTTTTTCACGTCTCCCTCCATCGTTCTTCACCAGCTCTCTTATTTGTTCTGCATCGTCTATCTCGTCATTAGTTCATTAAGAATAAAAGACGGACCTGAAAATGATGGTGTGATGACGAATGAATTGAGAGTGAGATAGAGTAGAGAGGTTCTCGCAGTGTGGGAGAACGATTAAGAGTTCTTCTCGCGACGATAACAGAAGAACGGAGAAGAACGATTTCTCTTTTGGTGGTGAGACGGTTTTACAAGAGAAAATAAAAGAGTTATGAAGTTATAATTAATAATAATTTTAATTTTAATTAAAATAAAAAATTTAGAAAATAACTTATTAAATTTAAAAAGATGAAATTGAAAAAATAAATTATCGAGATAAATAATTTAATCAGTTTAATATATAATAATATATACTATATAGATACTAAGATAGGTAAAGTAACACATTAAAAAATTAAGAACACGGATCATTTTTAAGAGTAACATATAACTTGTCGAATTTAAAAAAAAAAAAAAAAAAAAAGATAAATAAGAGTCAGTATGATGCGAAGCAAGCCAATCTTGAAGTGGAAAATGGGGGAGGCGCTGAAACTGTTGAACCTAACATGGCACCCACTCAAGAACCATTTCTTTCAATTTCACTTTCACGCATTTCGTCAAACACCTCGCACCCTTCTTATCCGCGCCTCCTCTTCTTCTACTGCCTCCGCCGGTCGTAACCGCCGGAGCTCCTCCTCATCCTCCACCACTTCCACCTCCGATAGGGAGGCCATTCGAGCCATACGCTTGAAGAAGGTATGTGCCTTATTGCTTAGAATTAGGTGAACCTTTCTTTGATTATGGTTAGTTTGAACAATGTGATGGATTTTTGTTGTGTGCTTGTCAAAGGGATAAACTATTTGTCTTTATTTTGAGAAGATTGTTTTCTCAATTGAAGAAAAAAATTAGTATTTTTGCCAACCCTGCTTATTGGTTGTTTTGTAGGTTGAAGAACTTAGAAGCAAAGGGCTCAACCCCTATGCTTATGAATGGAACAAAACTCACAGTGCTAATCAGCTGCAAGATATTTATAGAGATTTAGGAAATGGGGTAGAAACTAATAGTGAGAATGATCATGTATCTGTCGCGGGAAGAATTGTTGCAAGGAGGGTATTTGGAAAGCTTGCGTTTTTGACACTAAGAGATGATTCGGGGACAATTCAGGTTTTTTTACACCTTTTATTGTCTTTGTACATTTATTATAACTTTGATCTAAGACATGTCAGACTTTTGTTAACTTTTAAGTATATATGATCCCTATTCTTATTCTTAAGTCTTCATAGTTGTCTTCATTCTTTAGGAAAAATGTTGTGGATACATTGTGAAAAATTCTAACTGAAGTTAAAATATATGATTTCAGCTCTATTGTGATAAGGAGAGACTTGTAGATGGTCAGTTTGATCAGTTGAAGGCACATGTTGATATTGGTGATATACTAGGTGTAAGAGGAACAATAAAACGCACAGAAAAAGGTAATAGACATCTTAGACTTAAATAAATTTTCTTTTCCTTTTTGGGTCAGAAATTGGTTTTTCGGTAAATCGATATACCATGCATTGCTCTACATACATGCTACCTCTTCAGCCCGAAAGTCAATATTATATATCGGATTTCCATCTGATTTGTGTGCTACCTCAATGTAAAAACAAAGTGTGTGCTTGCAGTAGCCCTATGATTTGCATGCTTGTGAATTCATGTGCACGTGCCCTTGTTTTTGTAAATTAAGATACTGAAGGTTTTCTTCTGACTTGACATATACAAACTCTAGAATGTTAGTGAAGATGAGAGTTTTGAGGCGATGTTATATTTTCGAGAAGTGTTTTTCCTTTTAATTAAAAGAAGATTACAATGTAGACAGGTGTTTACTCCAACTGAAAGTCTAAGCTGTCTCTAGTTGGATGTATCCAAACAATGTTTATTGGGGAACTTCTAACCTATTAGTTGTATCCTTTTGGGTATATTCTCTGTATTTGTGTTGTTTCCGCATAAGTGCATGAATACTTATTAAGTTATTACACGAAACAACCATCTTAGCTACAATTTCAATTCCCTATTATTTGGGACAGGTCAATCAGGCAAGATACCTAACAATTTTTATTTTTTAAAGTAAATGTAAAATTCATTTTATGCAAAAGTGAATTCCGAAAATGTTCATTTCACTTCCAAGAAATCTTTAAAACAAGTCTAATAAAGTGGTGACAAATTAAGTGGAAGATTAACTGTACTCAATGTTTGAGTTTCATCGTGGTGGCCTTTCAAGAATGTCCAGTTTCTAATAAATGTGGTCTTCATCTTATTTTTATATTCTGTTTTAGATAGTTGTGTTCCATTCACTTTTTTATATTTTGTAATAATTCAAATAGTGCATTAGTCGGTAGGCCATTCTTTTGAAATTTTCTTTTATTACAGCTTTACCACCTTCTTGTGTTCTTTGTTGGCTTCAGGAGAACTTTCTGTGTGTGCCCTATCTTTTGCAATCCTTACAAAATCTTTGCTTCCACTGCCTGACAAATATCATGGTCTAACTGATATAGATAAACGCTACCGCCAAAGGTAAGCTTGTATTTCAATATCGTATTTGTTTCTCTTTTACTTGTTATCATTGTTGTTATATACTAATAATGCATTTGGTATTTTATTGGTGATATTTCTTTCATTTACAATGCTTTTAGACTACGTAGTTCTCTTCTTGTACCGTATTTTATTTTTGTTGGGGATATAAAATCCGGTGGGTGTTCTTTCTTTCATTCATCCAATCATTCTTTCTTTGTCATCACTGGTAAATATTTTCATCCATCAAATTATTTTTAATGGTTTTTATTTTTATTTGTTTCCTATTCTCTTTATTTTTACCACTATTTCTTTTTCTTATTTCTACAGCATCTCTAATTACTATTCTCACCCTCGTACTGAAAATTGAATAGTCCCTTTTTCAAATATTTCTTCTTCATGTTTATTGTGGACTTGTGGTTAGGTATGTAGATATGATTGCAAATCCAGAGGTAGCTGATGTATTCCGCAAAAGAGCGAAGGTGGTTCATCTTCCAAACTTTATTTGCTCAAGGGATCATTGCTACTTGCTTTAGTTTTAATTTTAACATTAAAAAATTATTATTTATTGTCAGTTTAGAATGTTCATTTTATCTTTATCTGTGTCCATGCCTCTTAAGGGAATCAGTGCATTATTTTTTTAATGTGGCTGGCAACTATTTATTTAACTCATCCTTTTAATTGGGAGCCATTTCTCATATTAATGTTATAGTTAAAACCAGGGAGGTAAAATTTTAATGGCACTTTGATGTTCATGCAATTCATTGGTATATTTTGTTGGAGGAGATTGCCTACATCTATGAGTGCATCTTTTTCCCACTATAGTTACCAGATAAGATTGTTTTTATGGCTTCTCATTGGCTTTCTGCTCATAGTTGTTTTCAAGGGAGTTTTCATTTTTGATATGTATTGATAGAGGGACTAGACAATTTAATTGTGTCATAGATGTTAACTAAAGCCATTCCTATGCTTTCACTTAACAACTTGAACTTTTAGGATATCCAACTTATGACATGGTATCAAAATAGGTAAAGATCAAGTGCTCTAGAATTAGATCCTTGTCATCTCCGTTCTTTTGGTCACTTCCCTGTGTTTTTTTATATATCATATCATATCATTCTCCTACATATACTTGAAATTTGTCTAGTAATTTTTTCTTCCTATTTTAACCAAAAGAAGCAATTTAGTAAGATGAAAAGAAGATATGTATTACACTAAATTTATAGGATAAGAGATTCTTCTCAACTTAAAGGGAAAACATAAAACAACCAAGAGAAAAAGATAACATTAACGGACATCAAAGCTGCCCAATTTTTTACCTTTACTTAAAGATATCAGAGTTATACCCCAACCATATTCACTAAAGTGTATCATAGATTTGAAAATTTTATTTTTCTATCAAATGAAAGGGATCTTTCTTAGAGTGATTATAACCATTCAGATGGTGACTCATAATATTCAGTACCAACATGACAGTTGTGATGTCTTGGAGTAGACTTTTGGTAAAACGAATGAGCATGGGCTCATTATCTTTGGACTTTCAGGCTATAATACATTATGATATACATCAATATATCTATCTTGTTACTCTATGGCTGCATATTTTCTTTGTATGCTGTTAATGGATATATCATTTGAAAGATTGTTATTGTAGCCTCACTTTCTGTGTTTCTGTCTGATATAATTTTAAAAAGAAATACCTCTCCATTTTTCCATGCCTGAGCATATACTATTTGTATTATTTTTCTGATCAATTCCATTCAAATAGGTTGTATCAGAGATACGGAGGACAATGGATTCTTTAGGTTTCGTTGAGGTAGAAACTCCAGTTTTGCAGGTTTGTTGATTTTCATGTACTTACCCAATTTTTTCTTTCTAGGAAAAGTGCCCATGGGGAATCTGCTTGTTATTTGATTTTTATATGTTAGATTATTATTTAATATTTATAAAATGCGAAGAGCATCAATCGCTCAGAAGTAATTGTGATATTCTAACAAGTCAGTTTGGTAAGCATTATCTACTTGTATTATTATTCTCATATATTGATGCATTGTTCTGGCTCTCATGAACGTCAGATTGATATAGGGGTTATAAGATCTCAATTAAATGGCTTTATCCCATCTGTTACTCTTAAATAGTTGGTTATATCATCGTTAGTTGTGATTTTACTAAGCTAACTTATTGGTCATAAGTAATTGACCAATTTGCCTCCTCTTTTTACCTTCTTCCGAGTTTATTTGATTCCTTGCCATTATCAATTCAGTGCTAAACTTTTTATGGTAACTAAAATGACAGTACTGCTAATTTCTTGTCAAGTAGCCATTCATTTTAGAAATCTATTTCATCACCTTGTTGGTATTTCTTTCTTGTTCGATCACATGTTTGTTTCTGGTGTAATTTAGTAATTTTTGTTTACATTTAGAGTATTATACCTACACAGTGTTGTCAAATAGTCGCTATAGCATAGCAGAAATTGAAAAAATCGCCATTGTTCCGCAATAAGCTATGTAGTACAAAGTGTTGTCAAATAGCCGCTATTGCAGCACTATAGCACTATAGCAACACGGAATTTGAACAAACCGCTATTTTCCACGATCTGCAAATGACAACACTTTACCTTTCAATTCGGTAATAAAATGATATGAAGTTTGTCAAAACAGTAACTAGATGGCTTTAGAATTAGATGTTATTCTTTGTGTATAGATGGGGTTCATCATACAAAATGTTAAGGAAATAAAGGGATATGTAAACCATATAATGTTCTAAAATTCGCTCTTACCCACAGCGATCTGCATGCCAATTCACGGTTCTTCCACAATATGGATTGTTGTTGTAATCTTTCCAAATCATGAAAAGGAAGGATTTTGTTATTCACATTTCACAACTACCATGGCTGAATTTACCGTATAATATCGTTTGCCTTATATAGAGAAATATTGCATTTTTTACACGGAGGGTTCCCTTTTTTCTGATTAATTTCATTGACTAGGGAGCAGCTGGGGGAGCAGAAGCCAGACCATTTGTTACATACCATAATTCTCTTGGAAGGGACTTATATCTGAGAATTGCGACTGAATTGCATCTAAAGAGAATGCTGGTGAGATTTCAAATATTTTTTATCTGTAAAGTTCTTGATCAGCTTACAGTCAGACAGGAGCTTAAAAAACATTGTATTTTTAATTTTCAAAGGAAGGAAATGTTGAGGAATCAACCTCTTTTTATTTTCTTATATAGTAAGGAATAAGGATCTAACGTCTAGTGTTCATCCCGAATGTACTGCAAAAGAATTAGATTACTGGTCCAAGATCTTCAAGCATCATGAAGTATTGCTCTTTCTATACAGTATAAATAATTAGAATGCTGCCTTTTCTTTACAGGAGAACTTCATTTTTGTGTCAGCTGCTAACTTTTTGAAAAACCGTTGTCTTGATCTTGGCATAGAGAGGATTTCCTCAAGCAATAAAATTTGAGATTGTGCACTTAGACAATTTTATTGGTTTAGTCTAGTTTCTAACCATTTTAAAGCTTTCCTTTATGACAGGTAGGTGGGTTTGAAAAAGTATATGAGATTGGTCGAATATTTAGAAATGAAGGAATTTCAACTCGCCACAATCCTGAATTTACAACTATAGAGGTAAATTGAAGCTTAAATTTAGGAAGAATTGCTTTGATTATTTTTAAATGGATGTAATTTTGAATATCATGCTATTGAACAACTACTGGCGGTCATGGATTTGAGTTGTGTAATTAGTCTCTTGCAAATGCATGGTAAAGCTACCTACAAATATATAATATATTCGTAATGGGAAATGGTTGTGAATCCCACCCACTATAGCAGGAGCTTTATAGCACTTGTTTTCCCTTTTTTATACTTTGTTGCCAATCTTTATACATTCAGTCCCACTATCAAATAAAAGAAAATGGTTGTTCAGGCATCCATCATCCACATAAAACTTTGTCAAATCCTAATGTGGATCAACACGTCTTTTCAAGTGTGCCCTGAAAATCTAAGTTTTAGTACTTTGGGATGAGTGTAAATATTGAGTGTATACAATGTTTGCATGATATTTCAATTTGCATTGTTGTATAGTTTGTACTTTTCATATTATCGGAATTACACTCTGAAATCTATTCATATTAGCTAATCTTTAGATGTATGAAGCATACTCAGACTACCAAAGCATGATGAATATGGCAGAGGAAATTGTCACTCAATGTGCTCTTGCAGTTCACGGGAAGCTTACCATTGATTATCAGGTAAAACATTGTTGTTATCGACCTAAAATTTTATTGGTCAGGTGTTAAAAGGGATGCCATGTTGACAAAGAAAAGACACTTGATTTTGATTAATATATTTAAATAAATAATATATTATGAATCAAATTCAGCATTGATGTTATTAAAAATTGTTTACTATTTTCAAAATAAACTTGGGAATGGTAAGTTACTGGCTTGTATTGAACCTCAACATGGTCTTTAATGCTGCAAGGTTTCTTCTATCGCTCCTTATTATTTTCACATCAAATTAGTTGAACTTGATATTATAATATTATTCTGATTGCTTTACAGTTCTCTTGTGCTGGTGTACAATGAGCATTGACAGTCTTCTCTTAGAAATTTTATTTTCTGTTCAATAATGAATTTGTTGAAGCGTGTGTAATGAATCTGTATAGGGAGTTGCGATATGTCTGAAAAGGCCCTGGAGGAGGGAGACCATGCACAATCTTGTTAAAGAAATTTCTGGTGTTGATTTCAATGAATTCGGAAATGATCTTGAGGTTGCGAAGCAAGCTACTCTGGGTACCCTTGGAAAGAATCTTGATAGCAAGGATAAAACTTCCATAGAAGCATGCCAATCTGTTGGTCACCTTCTTAATGAGGTTGATTGGCCTCACCTTCATCTTCGTCTTTCATATAGGCATCTTTTTTATTCATTTTATTTGATAAAGTTTGTTATATTTACAATTAGTCAAATTTCTTTTCACGCGGTGATCTATATATTGCCAACCATTTTTGACTACATTTGTTATATTGTCAATTAAACTTTCATACACTAACCAGTTTGCTTCTATTTTGTACTCAGGTTTTTGAGATATTTGTAGAACCCAAGCTCATCCAACCTACATTTGTTTTAGACTACCCAATTGAGATATCTCCATTGGCTAAACCACACCGCAGGTAGACACATTTTACAAAATACTGTGTAATGTTAATGATGTTCGTTGCAGGTTTTAAATGTGCTTTGACCCAAATTACCATAATATAGATGTTATCAACATTCTTTTATAACTTTCTATTGCATTGAATTTGAAATTTTCTGTTATCAATTGGCTTTGCCCTTTGTTTTTATGACAGCAAAATTTATTGTGAAAAAGACATCTTAATCTACTGATTAACATAATCTTGTACACATTTCCTGTTTCTTAGATATTATCTTCAATCTTACACTTGATCCTCCATTAGATCCACAGGTTTGACTGAGAGGTTTGAACTTTTCATTTGTGGTCGTGAACTAGGCAACGCATTCTCAGAATTGACTGATCCTATAGATCAGGTAAGCTTCCATAATTTTTATAGTTTTCACATTCAGGCAGCACAACTTGTTTTGTATGTGTTTAACTCACCACAAACTAATTATAATGTGTTTGTCATCAACTATTTCATTTTCTATACAACTCGGAAAAAGGGAAAAAGACCCTAGTAGGAGATAAATATAAGATAATGTTATGAATTCTCTGTAAGTCATGATGTAGGTTTATCTTCAAGTGTTTTTTAAATTAATCTTCATGTCGTTATTAGTTCAGAAGAGTTTATCTTTTATTTTTGTTGTATCTGGAATAACACCTAAACAAGATAGATGACATTTTTTTAACAGAAAGAAAGATGGCATTGGATAGCAAAAAAACTACCATTTATGCATATTTTATGACTTACAGCATAGCAAAAGTATTATAATTAAACCAGTGTGTGATACTTTATAAGTGAAAAGAAAGATTCTTGATGAAGGGGAAAAACCTTAGGGAGAATTCTATTTTCGATTTGGTTTTCAACAATACTCTTTTATTCTTTTATTTCAATTCTAGAAATAGATAAGTGGGGCTCTGTTCATGATACCTTGTCTTGAGTTAATTATTGAAGACTGAGTAGTTTGATTTGATAGTGAAGAAAATGGTTGCATTATTTGTACTTTACAGAGAGGACGCCTAGAAGATCAAGTTAGACAACATGAAAAGAAAAGAGCAGCTGTTTCAACAAATGGGGATAAGAAAGAAGGAATAGAAAATGAGGATGAGTTGTATGAAGTGACTCTTGACGATGATTTTGTAACAGCTTTGGAGTATGGAATGCCTCCAGCTTCTGGAATGGTACATAATCTATTTCCATGTTTTTGTATAGTTTTTTTTTTTTTTTGTTGCTGTTTTTAACTTTCATTTACTAAGAGTATAATCTCTCCAGGGACTTGGAATTGATAGGCTTGTGATGCTTTTGACAAATTCTCCCAGCATTAGAGATGTAATAGCCTTCCCAGTACTCAAGGTCCAACAATAGGGACA
>JBBPBQ010000002.1:55538786-55613679 GCA_037974755.1 Cicer yamashitae | reverse complement strand
TTTAATACTTTTTCACATAAATTTAAGAAAAGTACTAAATGAAATTTTTTAAACCAAACAAATTAAAATTTAAAATTTAAAATAAATTAAATATTAATTTTTTAAATACCATATATTTAATATAAAAGTAATAAAAATATGTACTTAAAAATGAGATTTTAAGATATTTTTCGCAGAATAACCTTTTATAATACTATAAACACTTTGCAAAAATAAACTTTCAAAAATATGTGTTCATATTCCAACAAAGACTAAAAATGTTTATATAATAATTTTATAGAGACTAAAAAAATGTGATTTTTCATAAACTAAAAAGAAAATTTCAAAATTTTATAAAAAAATTTAAGAACTTATTTAACCTTAATTTTTATACTTAAATAAAATTTAAAATAAGTAGTGAACACTACCCAAATCCCAATTATATATATGGGTATACATGGGAGTATATCTTAATCTTAATATCTTGACAAAATGGTAAAGAAAATTTACTGAGATAAGATACAAACTATAAATGACGAGGGAAAAGGAAGGGGTCCGTACAGATTAATTGGGGCTGGTAGTGATGGTGGGCTAGTGGTTGCCATTTGTTTCATCAGTGGCAATAAGTTTTCATATAATTTTTGTTTGCATATAAGAGTGGTAGCTAGAAGACAAAACAACAAGTAGATTGAATGTTGATGGTGCACTGTAATATTGTGAGGTATAGATAATCTAAAGGTTAAACGTTGTGGTGCATAATGGATCAATACATCCATGATTGTAGACTAAAAAGACCCGTATAAGGGTACTTGTTAAAGTCCCATACAAGGGTACTAGAATCTTTTAGCTAAAATGTACCAAAATAATTATTATATTAATTATAATTTATTGTATAGATAATATTAAAGAAAAATATCAATCACTATTAATTTGTTCAAAGATGGTCATTTACAAATTAATTAGTTAAAAGATAAATATACATTGATTATTTCTGTCTACCTTCATATAGTTACAAACTTCACACAATTGCTCTCATAATCCATACACAATTTGCTGCAAATTCATACAAATGAAGTAAAGTTCTTGGATACCAAAAGATACATTCCACAAGAAGAACTATCAAACTAGAAGCAAAAGTGAAGAAAAAGAGACAACCTAAGACAAATACAAATAAAACTAAAAATACTTAAGCAAGAAAAAAGAGAGGTGGGATGAACATGAGTGAAGGTTCCATTACCCACTCATAAAAGCTATACTAAGGCCCTGAGATGAAGTTTAAATCTGATCCACCACTTCTTCAATACATGAGGTCTTGTTGGCGAAAATGACATCTTTTATAGACTTACCAATCGAATACTCTAAATATAAATAAAAATAAGTCAAAGAAAATTAATGTATGTGGATCAAATATTGAATCAGAGATCAGGGAAGTATCACTCATCAAAATTTATATACTGAGTGCCCAATCATGAAAAGTATTAGCACTGTGATAACAATATGTGTTAGGACTAATGTGATTCCATCTAGAAGAATTTCTATCTTAACACTACTGTCTTGTTGACATTTAATCATGAGAAGTAATGTAATCATGAAGCCCCATAAAGTCAAAGAGATTATTGCGGCCATTGATGAAACAAGGCTAACTTGTATGACTGATGTTGCACTTAATAACAACAATATGTATAAAATTCTACCGATGCCACTTTTATTAGGTTGATTTAGTGTTATAAGAAATAGTAATAATTGATAAAATATGACAAGACCGAGGAGTAAGACCACGACGACAGTGTCATGTTCTGTCATCAATTTACCATAATATGATGACGATGTCTTTAGAGCAGGGAAGATAATCGACACCAAACACAATGTCATTGAGGTCACGGCTAGCTTCTCAAACCTGTCTCAAAACGAGATTAATTACATACATACATTGATCGAATAAAACACTAATTTGAGTCTCGAAATGTAAGCGTGAGACAATTTAGGACTTTAAAATAGTACATTAATAAAAAGTTTCCTCATATTAAAACACGGTAATCAATTTGAGACATCTGTCGAATTTTTGTGTTGAGTGACATTGGGACTTCTCTATGTCACATGAAACATTTTAACGTTACTAAAAATTGTGGTCTTAAAATGTCCAACAAATATAATTTTAGAATTTTATTTATCTTCTTCCTTCAAAAATAAAAATCCCTAAATCCCAACATTTCTAAATCTAAAAATCTCCAAATCTATAACTCCACATTAGGATCATTTTGAATGAAACTCTTGTGTCCTCTCACCTTCTCTCATTGTGTTATGTGTACTCTGTGTTCTATCTGTTTATTAAAATTTGAAAATTATTGTTAATAATGTTTTAGGAAGGGTGGTTCTCCAATGATAATCTAAAAAAATTATACGAGTTTAATGTCATATTAATGGATAAGCAATAATTACAACTTCTTACATATTTTTTGAATATATATTGGTTTTAGTCGGTATCGGAGGTAAGACCATCACTTTAGGCCTAAAAATATAATTATTTTACTTAATTAAAATTAAAATGCCTTCAAAATTATTTTTTGACTTAGTAAGAAAACCTCATTCTAATATTTTTTTAATTAAAACTAATAAAAATCTTATTTAAAATTAATATTGTCTCAATAAATATTAAATCAATTAACAATATTATCAATTAAAAAAGAGATATTCAAAATCGATTATATTAACTTAATAAACTGTATTTTAAAATGAAAAAATAGATACAAATTTAATATTACTAAAATATTACTTCAGATTTTATAAAGTCTCGTATTCAAATTTACTTTAGACTTTTATATACGTTGAACCGATCCTTATTTTAGTATAAAAAGAATATAGAAATTGGTTTTGTAGAAATTGATTTCACAACTCTACATTTTGAATTGTGTTTACATGAAAATTCATGATGTTTTGGTATGAGTTTTTTTGTTCCTCTGATTTTACCCACTAACTCTTAGATTTGCATAGTATCAAAATGCACCTTGTGAAATGACAAGTCTCTATGCACATTGTTGCTTAGTGTGACATCTCAACATAGTTAACAGAGCAACTTGACAGATATTTCAAATTAATTGACGTGTTTCTGTATGAAAATCTTTATTTTTGTTACACAAATTTGAGGTCTTAAATCACATGCGCTTACATTTTCATATCATAAATAGGTGATTCACTAAAAAAATTAGTGTTTTTAAATGAAAAAATAAAAAGTCTAAAAGAATGTTCAATTCCTCTAACAATAAGTGTTACTTTAACAACAACAAAAATTGTCTAATAAACAGATCAAATCAATAAAAATAATTTGATAAAATTGTTATTATCTCTCTTTTATTTATAGTCACTCATTTCTTACAATGTTTGAAATGAGCAAAACAACACTACAGAGAAATATAGATTAGTATGAAGGTAATTAAATTAAAGGGGTTGACTACCTTGTGTTAACTGAATTGGAGGACTTAGATGCTTCAATCACGATCACTTGATCTTTCATGCTCTTTTCTCTATCACAATAATAATGTATGAATGTATGTTCATGAGATATAAATATGTTCATGAGATATAATACTAATTAATCCAAAAAGAATAATAGTAGAATACCTTTCAGATGAGTTAGATTTTTCCTTCACATTCACAGTCGTGGATTGATTTTTCATGACAATAGATTTATCTTGTATCACATGAATAGCAGCTTGATCTTTCATTATTTCTTTATACTAAAGTTAAGTAGATCAAAGAATTAATTAAATTGCTTGATTGATCACTAAGTAGAACTTGAATCGTAATTAAAATGAATGAATGAATATATAAAATACCAATTTTGAGACTATATAGATACATATAAGTTTGTTACCGAACTTTTGTCCAAACAGATAGTTTGTTACCGAACTACTATTGCCTGGTCAAACAAACAAAAAAACTACTATTACTTGTGCTCTTAAATAATTGTAATTTTTTTTAAAATAAATTCTTATATAATTACATTTTGAAGAGATTATATAATTGTAATTATAAGCCTCTTTTTATGTTAAAATTGAAACTAGACTAGCGTCTTCATTCCCATTTTTTTGATTAGAGACGATATTTCTGTGTTATGTATGTCCGTTTTTTTATGACGCTAATATTTATAAATATTTTGTTATATAATTTTGATTAAAATTTATAAATTATTTATATATTATATATGGTTTTATATATTTACCATTATGCAGTAAAGTTTGTGGTATACACGAATATATATTAATGAAAATAAAATTGTAAGAAAATTAATTATAAATGGTTAGTAAAAAGACAAATTATTATTTATGGACAAACTTGATTGTAAGTGGGTTGCACCAAATTAATAATGTATCGCAAATATTATGTGAAAAAATGTTAAGGATAATATAGAAATTAAAAATAGGCTACACTAAATTAATAATTTCACTTTTTATTTATGTTTTTTTTATGAAATTTTATCACATTTGTTATAGTTATAGATATATTATTTTAAAAATCAAGAGTAAAGAAAAGAAAAGTAATTTCTCAAAGAAAATAAATTAAAAAAGAATTAAAAAAAATTAATTAATTTTAATTTTAAAAATATTAAAGTAAGAAAATATATTTTAAAAAGTAACAAAATAAATTATTTATCAGTCTTGGAATCACTCACATGGTGCCATAATGTCCACCTATATCTTTGCATTTCGACTTTAAGATTATGGTTACATATTTGTGATTAAAAAGTACTATCGCAAAAATAACGCAAGATGTTAGGATCTCTTGTACTTTTTGGGACTCTTCAATTCAAGAATAGATCATCTCATGTGTAATTTACAAAAGAAAGAAATAAAGTTTAATCTTATATTATTAAAAAAAATCTTATGCGTTTTTTTTTCTTCTCTATAAATAGTATAAGACTATACTTTACTTCTTCATGTGTAAATCACATGTTAATTTTATACTATAAATAGTATAAGATTATACTTTACTCCCTCATGTGTAAATCACATGTTGAAACTAAAAGTTGGAGTGCCACTAATGTTCCAGAAAAAGTATAGATCAAATTTTTGAGTTGTGCAATGTTACTCGACTGATTATAACAAAAATGATAAATATGTTCTTAAAAGAAGAAAAGTTTTATCAAAAAGGAATATTGAAACTAAAAAGTTTATATCTAGATTGTTATTGACACCTCCCTAAGAATTCCATTTAATTTTTAATGAAGGAAATTTCATTTGATCATTTCATTTGCAATGACCATTAATAGAAGTCAATGACAATATTTTAAGTATGTGGAAGTTTATGTACCACAACATATATTCTTACATGGACAATTATATGTTTCCAGTTTAAGAGTAATATCAAGAAAGAGTTTGAAAATCTTGATAATTGATAATCAAGATCAAGAAACAAACACTACTTCACATATAATTTATAAAGAAGTATTTCAAAATATAAAGTAGACATTTTTAGAAAATTTGTATCCAATTTATAAGTTTTTTATTTTTTTATTTTATGTTGAAACAAAATTTTTTTTCTTTCTATAAAATGAAATACAAACTATTATTATATTATTGTTTATTTTTCATTGTCATGTTTTTGTAATTGACATGTCATCGTACTGGTAGACATATAGTTGTCCTTGAATTTGAATATTTTTGAATTAATTTGCAAGATTCTTTGGAAGGGTTAATGGAGCTTTTGATCCCTGCAATATGAGACCAATGTAGTTTTAGTCTCTGTAAAATTAATTTTTTAGATTTCATCTTTGTAAATTCAAATTCCTTCATTTTTAGTTCTTGGTGGTATCTAACCATAAAAAAACAATGATGTGGAATATTGAGTAAATTTTTTTTAATGACGTGACATCTGAACCGTCTATTTTTTGATGAAATATTTTAATAGAAACATCGATAATTATTAAATTAAATAAATAAATTTGTTAATGTAAAAAGAAAAAGAAAAAATTATGTCAGTTCCCTTTCAGTTCGTTCTTCCATCTTCAATTTCAGAAATCACTATTTCCTCTCCACAAATCCCTAAACAACTTTCTTCAAATTACTTCTCTAAAGCTACATAAAGCTAGTGAAGGTATTTTGAAATTCGTAACACAACTTAATGTGAAACACAATATGAAATTGGAGATTCAACAACTAAAAATAAAATTAAATGTCATGAAACACAAAGTAGATGATGATGGAGAATTTGATGTTCTAAATACAATGGACACTTTTAGGGATTTGTGGAGAGAAAATAGAGATTTTGAGCTTGACGATTGAGGAAGGAAGGGATATGGGAAAGACAATTTTCTTCAACTTTTTATTTGTACATAATTTTATTTATTTATTTAGTTTAATAATTATTAATGTTTTTATTTTTAAATATTGTAAAAAAAAATATTCATATGCCACGTCAATAAAAAAATATTGAATAAATATGCTACAACACTCTTTTTGGATGGTTAGATGCCACCAAAGACTAAAAATAAAGGAATATGAAATTACATGGATGAAACCTAAAAAAATAATTTTACATGAACTAAAACTAGATTGATCTCATCTTGTAGGGACCAAAAGAAATATTAACTAATGTTTAGAACATTATAAAATGTTTTTCCACAAAAATTTTGGATTTGTAAACTTGTGATTAATTAAATATGAATTTTTAAAATGTTAAAAACTCAAGATAAAAGTAGTGAAAATATGAACCTAAAAATCAAATTTTGAACTCATTTTTGTAAATGAACTTTCCTAAATCAACGATTATTTCTATGAATTAAAGAGCTATTTCTCGACTTTTGTATTTTAGAAAAGATTATTTCATAAGAAAAAATATTATTTCATTATACTAATTTTTTACATTTTATTGTAACAAATATTTAATATTCACTACTACAAACGACAAAATTTCAAAAAAAAAAAAATTTTATTTTGCGGACATATTTGGTAAGTAATATTTAGTTACTGTAATTTTTTAAATGATACGAAATAATTAAAAAACTTATTTGACTATTAATTTAAATATTAAATATACCGATACATGTCAAATTGTCGGAAAAATAAAGGCTATTAACTAAAAATTTATAACATTATTTTTCATTCATTTGGTAATTGTAAATGTCTCAATATTGAGGCAACATATATAGTGCAAGGATAAATAAAATAAAAGGCATAAATTGTGTATCAGAGATGAAGTGATCATGTCGCCAATCAACCAAGTAATGAAGATTCCATTCTCCACTCATAAAAGAAGTTTGAATATAATCCACCACTTGCTCAAACCAAATGTAAGATTTTCGTTAAAATCAGAGGAGGTACGTAAACCGCAAAGCAGAATAACAAGTTGAAAGAAGCAAATGATATGAATACTTTGATTCCTTTTGAAATTACTATCTTTGCACTAGAAATCTCTTGCCATTTAATCATGACAAGTAATGTAATTATGAATCCCCATAAGATCAAAGATATTATTGCAACTGACAATGAAACAAGATAAACTTGTATGACTGATGTTGCACTTAATAACAACAATATGTTTAAGATTCTAATTATGCTTCCATTATTAGGTTGATGTATTGTAAGAATAAATAGTAGTAATTGAAAAAATATAACAATACCGAGGAGCAACACCATGACGTTAGTTTCATGTTTTGCCATCCATTTACCAAAATATGATGTCTTTATAGCAGGGATGATAATCAACAACAAGCATAAGTTCATTGAGGCCATCACTATGTGCTCAAACCTGTCTCTGTCTCTGTCGTATAATCACATTAATTAATTAATTAGATACATACATACATTTATTTTTGAGAATTTAGATTCTTCAATCACAATCACTTGATCTTTCATGCTTTTTCTATCTTACATTAACAATGTCTAACAACTTATGTATGTATAGTGTATGTTCATGAGAAATAAATACTAATTAATCCAAAGAGAATAATAATAGTAGAATACCTTTCTGATGAATTAGATTTTTCCTTCACATCCACATTTGTGGATTGATTTTCTATGACAATAGATTTATCTTGTATCACATGAATAGCAGCTTGATCTTTCATTATTTCTTTATACTAGAGTTAAGTAGATTAGAGAATTAATTAATATGATTGATTGAGGACTAAGTAGAGCTTGAATCGTAATTAAGTAACTAACACTTTACCACATGAATGAATGAATATATAAATACAAATTTTGGGACTATATAGATGCATATAAGTTTGTTACCGAACTTTTGTCCAAAAACATAGTTTGTTACCGAACTACTATTACTAAGTCAAAATAAAAAATAAAACTACAATTTTATCGTAAGACTTTTTTTTAAGTTAAAATTAAAACTAGAGTAGCACCTTTATTCCCATTTTTGTTTTGTTTTTATTTTAAAAAGAGTCTTTCTGTTAAGTATTTTAAAATTTGGATCGGTGATCCACTAAATACCGGATCATTGGTCGAATTAATAAATCAATAGTAAATCATTTATATTATGAAGAAAAATAAATTCATCAATGTCATCTCCTCTTAAAGTCCTCTATTCCTTTCCTTTCGTCCTTCCAATTACTCGATTTTTACAAAACTCTCTTCTTTTAAAATTCCAAACATAGCCTAAAGGGTACCACAACGAAAGAACAACTACACAACTTAATTACTTATCGGTATATAAGAAATTCTACATTTAACACGCATGCAAATGTAATAGTATGTTGAGAATGCAAAGTAATTTTATTGTCAGCACAACCAGGGACGACCAACATGGTGTGCATCAAGAACAACAATGTAGGGCTCCATTTTTTTAAAGAGTATTAGGATATAAAAATATTTGTATCAGAACCTCTAAAATGGTTGAGTTTTTTTTTTTTAAGAGTGTTAAAAATCTAATTTTTAAAATTAAAATAGGGCCTTCAAAATGTTTAGTCGACTCTGAGCACAACAATATGATAAATAAACTAAATCTTCTGTGCAAGTCATCATGTATAGAATTAATATATGATTGAAGACAAATGAAAGCTCATCGTAATTGTACTTTTATAGATAGAATTCACTTTTAGGTTTAGTTGTCATCTTGGATTGGTTTATCATGTCAGATAGATGTAATGTTGTTTGGTGTATATAATTTGGTTGGTAAGTTAAGGGGCACCGAATGAATTATAAGAAGGAAATCTCGAGTTCAAACTTTAGAAAACTAACTTAACAACTAATTTATTAACATTTGAAGAAAAAAAATGTAGCGTTTTTTCTTATTGTTAATGAATCACTATTATTTTGAGGAATTAACTAGTTATCCATATTTAATCAATTGTTTTTCTACTGCTAAATAATTAAACCTCAATCAGGTTAATTAATTTGCTTTGTGGGCATAAATACTATGATCGTTTCCAATTTTTCATTATTTTTAAAGAAAAATATAATAAATAATCTAACTTGGACCACGTCAATATCAAAACAAATTCAAAACTATATTTATTTTGACAATTGATATAAATTACAACTCGTAAAATAATTAGACAAACACTTGACATGATATTAACACTATTAATATGCACTTTTTCGATTTTAAATATAAACAAAAATAAATTCAAAAAATTGATGCATTTGAACTAAATTTTAAACTAGGTATATCAATTTTTGTTACCTTATTTTTTATATAGTTATATTTGAGACAAGAGAGAGTAATGAAAAATAATTAAATACAATCACATGTTTCAACGGTTCAAGAAATATGAATGGCTAATTGATAACACCATCACGAAGTTGAGAAGTATAAAGTGAGATAATTCTTTTCTTCACCTTATCTAAAGATTCCAATGTTGTGTCAAAAGTTGTAGGAATAATTGATACTTGTCCAGGATTTTGACTATTGAACACTGAGAACACAATAGCTTCTTCAAAACCTTGATTTAGAATGTAATGGAACAAACCTTTAGGGAAAACACAAACATCACCAACTTTGAGAACATTTTGAAAAACTTGGTTTTGTGTATCAATAAATCCAGCTATTAATACACCTTTTGTAACAAAGATAATTTCACTAGCTCTAGGATGATAATGAAAGTTTACTAATCCATCTTTATCAATGTTGATTCTTCCAATTGATAATCCGAGAGTATTCAGTCCGGGAAATGCAGCAGCGTTGACGAGTTTTATCGATGCACCGAAAATGTCGGTCGAACTAGGTTTACTTAACTCCATTGTCTTGAAATCTTGAGCTGTTACATTATTTGGATTTTTACAAGGTAGACCATTGATGAATGTTGTTTGTTTATTTGGTGAAATTGATGGACATGTGTCTTGTAGGTTATCACAATTTGCTAACACAGCAAAGAAGAACACAAAGAAAATGTAGTAAACAAAGGATTTCATTTTGAATATTTTCTACTTGGTTACTATTTCTTGCACTTTATTTTGTTGGCTGAATAAATTATCCAATTAAGTTCTTGATGTGAGACTATGTTAATGTGGATTGTAAGTAATGATATTATAGTCTTGGAGTTCACTTCTGGATTTGAAGTATAATGTAAGAAGTGTTTGCTTGAAACAAAGGAAACATTTTATTCATAGAGTTAATTTTCAACATGTCCTCCTATAGTTAAATTCCACTTTTGGTTATCATTTTCATTGGTCAAATTTAAGTAAGTTATGATGTCAAA
Source organism: Cicer yamashitae (assembly GCA_037974755.1). NCBI lineage: Eukaryota > Viridiplantae > Streptophyta > Magnoliopsida > Fabales > Fabaceae > Cicer > Cicer yamashitae. The sequence goes on along the minus strand of JBBPBQ010000002.1, from coordinate 55,603,055 downwards.
TTTTAGGCTATGTTTCTATTTTGGATAGAGCTATATAGTTAATTAACTACAAGTTTTAATTTTTTTTTAAAAGGGAAAGTAAACTCTTATTATATTAATCTTAGTAAAAGTAAAGTGCAATTAACATTATTAAAAAGTTAAAGGGTATCCAGTAGAATCTTTTTATGGTAAAGTATTTTTGACATTGACAATCATAGGATACATTTGGTGTATAATAAGAAATTTGTGTACTACTACACAAACAGTAAGATGATGACAGTATAACAAAAATGTCTACACTTTATTCGATCAGGATTCCAATACTTGTGCTGTCAAGTTGAATTTTGTTCTTTCAGAAAATTATAAAGAAGGGTGAAGACATATTGTTAGATATATTTGGAGATATTTATGTTTGGTTTAAGTGTTAAATATATAAAAATGTTCGGTGACCCATGTACATAATACTTTAAAGTTTTGGGTTGAAATGTGGTCTAAAAATCTCTCATAAAGAATGAGTAGTTTGGTCAAGTCTTCTTTAGTGGTTTGGTTAGTGGTATTAGAATTCAATGTATAAAAAATTAATAATGCATTAGAGTTGATGAGAGTGTAATTTTAAAATCTCAAGTCTCTTATTAAAAAAAGATATAAGGTCTAAAAAAATACACAAATTAGATCTAATATTAAATTTTAGTGAAATTTAATATTACCTAGTCATTTTATTTTGTTTGTCATGAACCACTTCATAAAAATGTCCCAAAAAATAATTCAATATACATTTGGAATGAAAATATTGTACATTGATTTGTCACAACAAAAACAACTATGCCATTACTTTGGAAGACCACCTTCTTGTGAGCCAGAAAGACAGCAAACCAGATAGCCACATTTAGTATGGAGGACACAAAGGCAATTTTGGTGCATAAGTTTTTTTTTTTTTTTTTTTTCGGGTACAATGTTTAGTTCATTTTTATACCAAATGGTGACCGTTTTCAATAAGTGCTTGTTTAACACTTGTTTATCGTCTAAGACAAGTTGTTTCTACAATAGAAGAATAAAAAGATAAGGATATTATCGATGATACATGTTCTATTTTCAAAACATTCATTTTTTACTAATCTATTTTTCAAGACGGTCTTAAACATCGGCGGACTATTTTTTTATCTTAAAAATTAAATCTCTAACAAAAAAAAAAGTGTAGCTTTAATAATTAAAAAAATTTAAAATTTTAATCCTTATAAAAAAATTCTCAACTTTTAATCCATAAAATTTTTTTATTCATTTTTAGTTCTATTTTAAAAAGTTTACTGTAAAAAAATGTTATTTTTAGTCTCTAATAAAAGTTCATATAAAATCAAAATAGAGATTAAAGTAAATAATTTTTTTTAAAGATTAAACTTGAAAGATTGTAACAATAAAAAACATACTTTTGTTTTATTTTTGTTTATTTAAATTTTTTTTTGTTATGATTGATTTAGCAAATGCATTTATGTGTTTGAACTTTAGGTTTAATTTCTTTTCCTGATGTTTTATTTGAGAAATAATAGAGGGCTTCCTTTATTTTGTGAATTTTTGTTATGGATATTTAAATAATAATATGTGTGGTTTTTGTTTTTAGTGTCTTCATCTTTATGTTGCTATGAGTATTTCATCACTGGAAATTAGTTTTAGTTGATTAAGTAGTTTTGATTTGTTATGTAGATAGTTTGATTTGCGTCATTGTTTGAATTTTGTGTTCTTTATTTATGCCTCTTTTTCCTTATTGTTGTTTCTCTTTTCCTATAATTTCTAAATCTGATTGTTCAATTTCTAGCTTCATGTTGTCGATTTTCCTTTATACACTTCAATTAACTTCAATGATACCATGAGATGATACGAAATGAGTTTTGATTCTTGTTTGTCTTTTTGCAAATAAAAAAGAGAAATTGTAAATATTGGAAAGGGAAATAAAAAAGTTCAATTTTTAATGGAGTACAAAATTGGTAAAAACTAAAATAAATTAAAAAAAAATAAAATTGGAAAAGAGATGAGGAGGGTAGTGACCATGCAAAAGTGAAATTGGTATTTCCTCGATTTTTCTTACTTGCACTTTCTTCTTTATTAATAATAGAATTGTTATTGTTACTATTTACACCCACTCATTTTTATCAAATACTCAATCTTATTAATTGTTTCACTACATTCTCAAACCCCACACTCATTTGTTATTCTTGTTGATTTTATAGTAGTGTTGGTAGCATTAACTCTAACACTCTGTTTGTTAGTGATAGAGAGATTTAAAAATGTTATTCTTAAGATATAAGTAACAATACAATCTTTTGAAGAGATCATATTTCTTTCAAATCATCTTTGCTTAAACTTTTAATATTTTTACTCTGGGCAATTTTTTAATGCCCATAAAACAGTATTTAATGGTGGTATTTCATTTTACTCTATTCAAATTTTATCCATTAAATATGATTTGCTATCCTTATGCTGGTGGGTTTAAACTACATCCATTGCAATTGTTTTCAAAAAAGAGTTTTTCAAAAGAGACTTTGTAGTAAATGCAGTCTTTAAATACTTTCACTTGTTTTAAAAAAGTCATTTAGCTAAAACTAACACAACATAATTAGTGGATAAAATTTGGATAGACTAAAATGAAATTGACACATTATAGTAAGTGTAAAACAGAACTGTTTTCTGAGATTTGTATAATAATTTTAAATATTGCATATATAGAGGATATAAAAAATTAGAAATTTGAGTAAAAATAATTTGAAAGAAACATCATGTCTTTAAACCAAACGTCTTACATATAAAAAATTATAATAGACAAATATTTGCCACTCATGTTTAAAAATATTTGTAATAAAAAATTACTCCAACACCAGCTGTTGTTATTAGATATATTAAATAAACTATAAGTATTATTAGAAACAAAACATGAATAAATAATATATAGATACAATAAATAAATAAATTAGACAAATTTTTTGACTGTTTGTTACATTTTTTTGTGACAAATACACTGTTGTGTCCTCTTCTTCTTTGTGCGTTATATTTGTCTTTGCCATGTTTTTTTTTTTGTCTTTTAACAACCACTCTTACATGAAAACAAAAATTATATGGAAACGACCCACCACCACCAATGTTGGGTGGGATCACTCCCCAAGTGGAACCCACCAAGTTTATTAGTATTATTATTATTATTATTGAAATAAAAAATAAAAAAAAGAATATATGGTTTATTGGGCTTGACCCATGTAAAGGAAAATAAAAAGAAGGAAAGGGATCTCAAATCCCTAAGGCAAAAGGCAAACAAGCAAAACAACGACAGTAACCGCACGCACCAACGACAACCAGAGAAAAGGAAAGGAATTCAGGTTTTACTTTCTCTGAGAGTTATTTTGGCATACCCACTTTAGTGGAATATTGTTATAAGGTTATTGTTGTTGATTGTATTGTCTATTGTTATTAGGAAGAGTGATTGATATTCCCTATTGTTATTAGGAAGACTTTGGTGTACCCATTAATTATTATAGTGGAAGGTTTTACTGGACTAGGTCCCGTGGTTTTTATTCTCTCAATTTGAGGGAAGTTTTCTACGTTAAAAATTGTGTTTGTCTCATTTAATTTTCTGTCAATTATTATTTTCTGTTTGGCCATTTATCTGCACAGCTGGGGAAAAAATATTCTGCATTATTGAGATAATTATCTCTAATTATCTCTGGTTTTTCCCAACAAAGTGGTATCAGAGCTCGGTTGATTTGATTTGTGCATTTAAATGGAGGATGAAAATAAAGGTCCGAATATGATTAAACTCAACTCTTCTAATTACACACTTTGGAAGACCCTCATGGAAGATATGTTATACAGTAAAGATTTGTATGATCCTATTGAGGGTGACACTGCTAAACCCACAGATAAATCTGATGCTGATTGGAAGAAGATGAACAGAAAGGCAGTGGCGTTGATTAGACAGTGGTTAGATCTGAGTGTATATCCACATGTTGAAACTGAAATAGATGCTAACAAGATGTGGGAAAAATTAAAAGAGTTGTATGAACGAAAGAATGTGCAAAATAAAGCATTCTTGATTCGGAAGCTGGTGAATATGAAATACAAAGATGGGGATTCAATGGCAGAGCATATGAGTATTTTTCAGAATACAGTGAATCAATTGACAACCGCTGAAATTAAATTAGATGATGAGTTGCAAGCGTTGTTATTGTTGAGTTCCTTGCCTAATAATTGGGAAGTCCTTGTTGTGACATTGACCAATTCAGCTCCAAATGGAAAGCTGAAAATGTCAACAATTAAAGAGAGTATGTTGAATGAAGAAGCCCGAAGAAAGGAACGTGGTTTGGTTGGTTCTTCCTCAAAGTCAGAAGCACTCGTTACAGAGTCACGGGGGAGAAGTCAATCTAGAAACTTCCATAGACGCGACAACTCTGAAAGTCATAGCAAGTCAAGAAGCAAGTCGAGGACTAGAAAAGAAGTGATATGCTATCATTGTGGCAAAGCAGGTCACATAAAAAGAAATTGCAGGTTCCTTAAGAGAGATCAATCAAGGGAAAGAGATGAAGACAAAGAGAAGAAAAATGATAAAGATACAACAACAGTTGCATCTGTTAGTAATGTCTACATTGTCTGTGATGATAATTCCATAAACCTTGCATGTCAGGATTCAACTTGGATTATTGATTCGGGTGCCTCATATCATGTTACTCCTAGGCGTGATTTCTTCTCATCTTACAATGTTGGTGATTTTGGCATGGTAAAAATGGGAGATGAAGGAGTATGTAAAATTATTGGTATGGGAGATGTTTGGGTTGAAACTGGGATTGGCTGCAAGCTTCAGTTGAAGAATGTTAGACATGTTCCTGATATTCGTCTCAATTTGATTTCGGTGAAAGCCTTGGATATTGAGGGTTATCACACTTACTTTGGTGGTGGTGGTATATGTAAAATCACCAAAGGGTCCCTAGTGGTTGCAAAGGAACAAAGCTCCACTTCTCTCTATAGGATGCCTACGAAGCTATGCAAGGAAGAAGTGAATGCAATTGAAGACGCCTCTTCTGATTTATGGCATATTCGCCTTGGTCACTTGAGTGAGAAAGGACTCAATATACTTGCGAAGAAAAATTTTCTTCCTGTGAAAGGTACGTCTCTAAAAACTTGCACTCATTGTTTTGTTGGGAAACAACATAGAGTTTCTTTTCATAATACTGGTCCTCATAGGAGGCAAAATATTCTTGATTTAGTTCATACTGATGTTTGTATGATGGATAGTAAATCTCTTGGTGGTGCATCATATTTTGTTACTTTTATTGACGACCACTCTAGAAAAGTGTGGGCCTTTCCTTTGAAATCTAAAGACCAGGTACTTGGAGTTTTCAAGCATTTTCACGCAAGTGTTGAAAGAGAAAAGGGAAGGAAATTGAAATGTATTCGATCAGATAACGGTGGCGAATACAGAGGTCCGTTTGAAGAGTATTGTAGAGAACATGGAATCAGGTTTGAGAAAACAGTTCCAAAGACACCTCAGCATAATGGTGTTGCAGAGAGAATGAATCGTACGATTAATGACAGAATCAGATGTATGCTCTCTCATGCAAAATTATCGAAATCCTTTTGGGGTGAAGCAATGAAAACTGCAGTGGATTTGATCAATCTTTCTCCTTCTATTCCACTTGATGGTGATGTTCCAAATAGAGTGTGGACGGGGAAAAATGTCTCTTACCGTCATTTGAAAGTGTTTGGCTGCAGATGTTTTGTTCACGTTCCAAGAGATGAGAGGTCCAAACTTGATAGTAAATCCAAACAGTGTATATTCGTCGGTTATGGTGATGAAGAATTTGGTTATAGATTGTGGGATCCGGTTGACAAGAAAATTATCAGAAGTCGAGATGTGATATTTCTTGAAGACCAGACTATTGAAGATTTTGATAAAGTTGAGAAACAGAAACCAAATTCCAGAAGTTACATTGATGTTGCGCCTATGCCCCCTGCAGAAACTTTTGTTGATGGGGGAGATATACAGGTAGATGATGAGAATGTAACTGATGATCATGTACCTCACCAAGATGAGCAGGTACCAACTGAGCCACCAGACGAGTTTGAGTTGAGAAGATCTACTAAAGAACGTCAACCTTCTCAAAGATATCCTCCACACGAGTATGTGATGATCACTGATAGTGGAGAGCCAGAGTACTATCAAGAAGCTATTACAAATGTTGATAAAGAAAAGTGGTTGAAGGCCATGCAAGAAGAGATGAATTCCTTGCATGAGAATCACACATTTGATTTGGTTAAGTTGCCTAATGGCAGAAAAGCACTCAAGAACAAATGGGTATACAAGATAAAGGCAGAAGAGAATAGTTCTCAACCAAGATACAAAGCAAGATTGGTTGTGAAAGGTTTTAATCAGAGAAAAGGTATTGACTTTGATGAAATATTTTCACCCGTGGTGAAGATGTCCTCTATCCGAGTTGTGCTTGGGTTAGCAGCTAGCTTGAACCTAGAAGTTGAACAACTTGATGTGAAAACTGCATTCCTTCATGGTGATTTGGAGGAAGAGATCTATATGGAGCAACCAGAAGGTTTCAAAGTCAAAGGTAAAGAGCAACTTGTGTGTAAATTGAAGAAAAGCTTGTATGGGCTTAAGCAAGCACCCCGACAATGGTACAAGAAATTTGATTCTTTCATGGAGAAACATGGATACGGTAAAACTACTTCTGACCATTGTGTGTTTGTCAAGAAATTCTCTGATGGTGATTATATTATTCTCCTGTTATATGTGGATGACATGTTGATTGTTGGTCATGACACTAAAAAGATTCAATCTTTAAAGAAAGATTTGAACAAGTCTTTTGCAATGAAAGACTTGGGTCCTGCAAAGCAAATTCTGGGCATGAGAATTACTCATGATAGGAAGAATAATAAATTGTGGTTGTCTCAACACAATTACATTGAGAAAGTGTTAGAGAGGTTTAACATGAGCAATTGTAAACCTGTTACTACTCCACTTGCTACTCATTTTAAATTGAGTTCTGATCAATGTCCTACAAGTGAGAAAGACAAAGAAGAGATGAAGAAGGTTCCTTATGCATCCGCAGTTGGTAGTTTGATGTATGTTATGGTATGCACAAGGCCAGATATTGCTCATGCAGTTGGAGTCGTTAGTCGGTTTCTCTCTAATCCTGGTAAAGATCATTGGCAAGCCGTGAAGTGGATTCTCAGATACCTCAGAGGCACTTCCAAAGTGTGTTTATGCTATGGAAGTGGTGAACCTGCGTTGGATGGCTACACAGATGCAGATATGGCAGGTGATCTTGATTCTAGAAAATCTACTTCTGGTTATATGATGACGTTTGCAGGGGGAGCTGTGTCTTGGCAATCAAGATTACAAAAGTGTGTTGCTTTATCCACTACTGAAGCTGAGTACATTGCAGCAACTGAAGCTTCCAAAGAACTCTTGTGGATGAAGAAATTCCTACATGAGTTAGGCCTCAAGCAAGATAAGTTTGTGTTATTCTGCGACAGTCAGAGTGCAATCCATCTTAGCAAGAATCCGACTTTTCATGCAAAGTCGAAGCATATTGAGGTGCGGTATCATTGGATACGAGACGCACTGGAAATCAAATCATTTTTAATTGAGAAGATTCATACTGATGAGAATGGTTCAGATATGATGACAAAGACCTTGCCTGTGTCGAAGATGATATACTGTAGAAAGAAGGCCGGCATGGTTGAGCAGTACCTTCCCACTTGAGTCGTGAGGGGGAGATTTGTTGGGTGGGATCACTCCCCAAGTGGAACCCACCAATTCTTACCCCTTCCTTTTCCCTGTAGTTTTGTACCTTATCTCAGTAAATTTCCTTTACTAATTTGTCAAGATAGTAAGATTAAGATATACTTCCATGTACACCCATGTATATAATTGGGATTTGGGTAGTGTTCTGTCACTATTTATTTTGAATTTTTTCTAAGTTAAATAAGTTTTTAATTTTTATAAAATTTTTGAAATTTTTTTTTATACAACATTTTTAGTCTTTGTTGAAATATGAATACATATTTTTGAAAGTTTATTTTTGCAAGACGTATTTATAGTATTATAAAAGGTTCCTCTACAAAAAAATATCTCAAAATCTCATTTTTAAGTCTATATTATCTTTAAAAAATTCATTTAATTTATCTTAAGTTGAAAATTTTAAATTTTTGTAAATGAACTTTTAATAGTATTTTGAATATTCTTAGAAAAAAGTATTTAAATATTTTTAAATTTAACGATGTAAAGATTTTGTAATTTTAAAGATCTAATTTTTTATATTCGAACATAACTTCCAAAAATAATAAGTCAGTGATTCTATTCTTCGCAATTTTTCTAAAATGTACTGACTATTAAATTTGGTGTAGAAGTAAATTTGTTTTATTATATGATTTGGATTACATATAGATGTAGTAATTGTTTTACCTGTACCAATCGTGGACACATTCTGCCTTAGGCCTCTGAATTCATTCATCAAGCTCATGGCAACCACATTAGGCACTCCATTAAAAAGGGTGGTCATTTTAGTGAGGGGGGAAAAATATCAATCAGTTAAGAGTCTCTTCTTCCCTTTCTAGTTTTCTTTAACCTACTGACTGGTTAAAAAAACGTGAAAAATCCATTAAAATAAAATTTGTTTTAAATTATTCAAAACCAAGGCAAAAAGTTTTCATTTTGAGACCAGTGCAGTCATGAGTAGATGTCTTAATTTAATTAAATTTATAAAATACTAATATAAAAAAATTAAAATTAAAAATAAATTACTAGTATTATATAGAGATAGGACAAATGATAAGATGTAAATACACTTTGAGTATGTAAATACAGCTATATTTTGCCTTTTCAAAAGCTGGTGTTTGTATCAATACTATTTTTTCACTCTCCACATTCTTGTCTTGTAAATAATAATATGCATGCTCACTCATTTCTATCGAAAATTTAATTTTACTAACTCTAAGTTTTTTTTTCTGCACCGAAAATCCCTCTAGAAAACTCCTGTGTCGTGATCGGGAGAGTTTTAAAAATATCATCGCTTCAGAGTTTTTTTATATTTTTATTTAAAATTCTTTATTATATCATGCGATGCGATTATTTAAAGGATAAATTTTATTGTATATTAGAAGCTCTTATACTCTAGAAAGTGACTATTTATAAACTTTTAATATTTTTATTTTTTATTTTAACAAAAGAATAATAGTTAATTTAATAAATAAAAATATTTAAAAAAATAAAATTACATTAATAAAATTAAATAAAATACATTTAATAAAAAAACTACATGCAATTGAATAGATATGCCAAAACAAATAACAGATAATATTATTTTAACAACTTCCACCTATTTTATAAATAAATTATCAATTTAATTTTATATTCTTAACAATTCCCTCATATTTTTTATGCGAATTTAATAAATAAAATAAAATACATTAAATTAAAAAAGTATTTTATTTGATTTTATCAATATAATTTATTTATTTATTATTATTATTATTATTATTATTATTATTATTATTATTATTATTTTTATTATTTTTTATTTATTAGATTCGGAAAAAAAATAGGAAGGAGTCGTTAACAAAATAAAATTAAGTTGTTAATTTATTTGCAATAGAAGATAATTGTTAAAATAATATATCACGTTATTTGTTTTGGCACAATTATTTAACCGTAATAACTTTGATATATTCTTTTTATTAAATATATTTTGTTTGATTTTATTCATATTATTTTGTTTTTTAAATATTTTTATTATTTTTTATTTATTAAATTAACAATTATTTATTTATTAAAATTAATGTTATAAATAGTCGCATCTCGGGGACGCAACCTCCACACACAAAAATTATCTTTTGGTCTAAGACCGTGGATGCAACCTCTTAAAGGTTTCTTTTCATTTTATACTAGTTTTGGGAGTTTTATTTGATGTAGAACTACAAAAAGTAGTACAATCTTCTTAAAATATCATCTTTAATTGAACTTGTGATCGGTTTAATTGTTATGTTTGTTTAGACAATATTTAACACTAGCTCTTCTTATAAACAACATTTACGGAAGAAAACAATCGTATAACTCAACCCTGCAGTCGTAGACGCGACAACTTCAATTGAATCTGGATCGAACCGGAGATAACTTCATCGCCTTTTTAGATAGTCATTTAATTATTAAAATATTTTCTTATTTACATATAATTAGAAATTAGTGCTAATATTATTTTTCGATGTCTAATATGTACTTAATCTTGTGTTTTGAGTGAAATTAGTAACTATTTATTTATATATGATAATTTTAATAGTTGTTTTGTGTCAATGTTGTATATTTTTGTATCAGATAGTCTAACTATCAATGATGTTTTTATTCAAGAATAATATCATGTTATTTTTGAAATATTATGTCTATGTTTTCTTTTCTTTTCTATCTATTTTGGTTATTTTTTCAATAATAAAAAAAGCCAAAATACACAGAAAAAAAATATAATATTTTAATAATAACATAATACTATTCTTAAATAAAAACATTATTAATAACTCTGACTCTTATACAAACATATACAACACAATATTGACACTAAACATCTATTAAGATTATTACTAATTTCATTCAAAACACAACATAACTAAATACATTTTCTTAATAACTAAATGGTTACCTTGATTCAACAAAAACTAAATGGCTACTTAGAAAGTAGAGGAGACAATGACATTGACTCTAGTAGAGTTCGATTCAGATTCAACTGAAGTTGTAGTGCTAGACTGTGTTAATTTTATGATCCTCCAGCTGCGGGTCATTTTTGTAACTGCAGTGTTGTTGGTTCTAGGAGAAACTTTGTATAATAGTGTTAAATATTGTCAGTTAAAAAGATCAGAAGTTTAACTAAATATGATTTGAGAGAAACATCATTTCTTGAAAAGGATTCCACTACTCCATATAGTTTAACAGCAATTAAGGCTACCAAAACTACTATAGTACAGCCTTTTCTACCACTCTCGTGATGCTTAATTTTTTTCATGTTCCCGCATTCATAAGGTAAATTTTTTCCGAATTGAATAAGTAATTCACGATTGATATGTTCTACAGGTTTGATTGATGCAGCCCCCATAAGATCTAATAGTTGTTGTGAAAATATAAAAGGAATTAGTTGTTGTGACTTGTGAGGTGAGGTGTTTGGAGTAACTTTACACTTTTTCTTCAATATTGGATTCTATAGTTGGACTTAGATTTTGTCATATGCTATTATTCTATTGTTTTTATCTTTGATTTCTCACACTTTGTTCATGCATTGTGATTCTGTTTCTAAATGTGGTAGATTTGATTTTTATTTTTTTGCAGATGGTGAATTTGATGTTGATATGAATTCAACTTAGAAATTTTGAACAATAAATGCAAAATTGAAATAGAAAGGATTAAAGATGAAAAAGACATAGAATTATCGAGATTCAGAGCAATAATCTCCTATGTTTTCAACAATAGCTTTATATTTCTTTATCAATAACCAAGTAAAGTACAAGATTTTTCAATGACTCAGAATTTTATTTTATACTTATTTGAACTCTCCCTAATTAATCTTGAAAACATTTACTATCATCAGTATGCTTTTCAACAAACTACAAGTCATAGCTTATATAACTATTTCTTCTCTCCAATTAGTTATAACAATAACTAATTAACTTAACTGTCAAATAGGAACCATAGGCAACACAATCGACGCAAACACAACCAGAACAATTACGAGAGGAAACGCGACTAGAACCAGAGGCAAACATAGCCAGAACTATTTATTTTCTCCATATTAATAAATACAAATATAAATAATTTTTTAAGGATGTGATATTGAAATAAAAGTGTGTTTAAAATAGAGAGTGAATTTTTTTTTATTATTGTGTTTGATACGAGTGTCTCATGCTTCTACATATCTTATCTTCAGGTGTGATGGAAAAATCAAAGATACGTATTTCTTCGTAAAAAATGCGAATGTGTTAATTATTTTTATAGAAAAAAGGTTTTGTTTGTAGATAAGCAAGTTTGCTAAAAAAAAATGTTTTGATGAAAGAAAATTATATTACATACAAGAAATTGATTGCGATGAATATATTTGATTTAAATAATTGTTATAAAAAACGAGTTATAACAATCAAACTGTATCACTTGTGTCCAAACAACTCAAAAATTAAAAAAAAAAAAAAATCACATCTAGTCAACCATTTAAAAATAATTTTTTATTGATTAATTTGTATGTGAAAATGAGTTTTAAAACTACCAAGTTGTCACAATTTGTGTCATAACAACTCAAATATTAAAAAAATATCACATCTAATTAACCCTTAAATATTTGATTATACTTTTATTTTTGTTTTCTTTTTAAGAATTAAAATTTGATGCTAAATATTAAACAACAGTTCTAACCTTGAGGCAGAAGTTCCAATCTAGAGGTTGCAGTTCTAGCCCATAGACAACAGTTCCATACCAGAGACAACAGTTCTAGTCTAGAGGCAGAAGTTCTAGGTATGAGGCAGAAGTCCAGAGGCAGCAGTCCAACCTAGAGACAACAATTAAATATAAATCAATCTCAATTAAATCAGTCATAACTAAACCTTAGTCTCAATTAAACTTGTTCCAAACTAGTTCCATTACAAATCAGTCCCAAATTAAAACAAATAAATAAATAAGACTAGAATAAACACAAATTAAACCACTTTGGTATTAAACTATAATAAATACAAATATGCGATTCTCATCCTTTTTTCCCTTGAATCCATTTCGAATAACACAGCAGAACGAGAATGAGATGACAATGATAGCGAGAAAGAGCCAATTATAATGGGATTCACCATTAAGGCTTGTTTAGCGCCATTCTTGTTCTTCAATTTTGTGACTTCGTTCTTCTTCTTCATTTTTGTTTATGTTTCTATTTTTGGGCTCATAAATTTTTGTTTCTTTGCTTTATTTTTAAAAACTATAAAAGTATTATAATGGTATTACCTATTTATTAATGAATAAAATTGCAAATTAAATATAACATGAATGACACATCAAGCTCATTAATTATCACATCATCAAATTCAAGAGTCAAATTTAAAATTGGACAAAATGTCGGAATTTTAAGAAACAGGGGCACCAAAATTGATGGGGGAAAAAATACGAAGACCAAAACTGCATTCAATTATATTTTTTAGTTATTGTAAATATTACTTCTTTTTTGTTTTGTTATATTATTTTTGGGCTAAATGTAAGTTGAAACACTTTATATAATATGGGCTCAAAATTGGATCAAGTGAATGATGAATGTTTTTAGGTTTAATAACAATATTTACCATATGTTGTAATTAAACATATTATTACTTTTTTTGTTTTTTTTTATAAATTAATTGGACAAAATTAGGGTATGACATCCACTAACTACCGTGTGACTGGATCATTGGTTGAACCAGTAAATCAGTAGTGAATCATTATTTATGTTATGAAAAAATAAAATAAAAATCCCTCCATGTCTTCTTGGCGGTTTGGTCGTTTGGTCAGTGAGATCTTGGTGTTGGATTCTTGCATCGAAAGTCTTGGTGGTTTGGTCAAGTCTTCTTTGTGATTGGGTTAGTGGTATTAGAGGTCAATATAAAAAAAATTAATATTGTATTAGAGTTCAATATAAAAAAATTAATATTGTATTAGAGTTTATGAGAGTGTGTATTGGTAAAATCTCAAATCTTTTATTAAAAAAAGATAAAGTCTAAAAAAATATAAAAAATATACAAATTAGATTTAATATTAAATTTTAGTTGGTTTACCACCCACCAAATTATCCACATAATATTAAACGTGAGAAAGTGTATTAAGCAAAATCACACGTTGAAAAGAGATATTAATATTCCCTAATCATTTTGTTTTGTCGTGAACCACTTAATAAAAATGTCTCAAAAAATAATTCATTATACATAAGAATGAAAATAATGTACATTGATTTGTTAGAACAAAAACAACTCCGCCGTTACCTTGGATGATAAATACCACCTTCTTGTGAGCCAGAAAGACAGCAAAACACATAGCCACATTTAGTATGGAGGAAATAAAGGCAATTTTGGTGCATATGTTTTTTTTTCTTTTTTTTTGGGTACATTGTTTAGTTCATTTTTATACCAAGCAATACTTTATGTACGGAGTGGCGACTACTTTTGATAAGTGCTTGTTTAACGAATTTTATGTCTAAGACAAGTTGTTTCTACAATTGAAGAATAAAAAGATAAGGACGTTTTTGATGATACATGTTCAATTTTTAAAAGATTCTTTTTTTTTACTAATCTATTTTTAAGGGTCATCTTAAACATTGAAGACTATATTTTAATATAAAAATTGTATATTTAATAAAAAGAAAGTATAATTTTAATTATAAAAAGAAAAGATAAATTAAATTTTAATTTTAAAAAAAATCAATTTTTTAGTCTATAAATTTTTGGTTAAATAGAACATGTGGTCCCTTAATTTAATTTCAATTACCGTTTTAGTCATTTATCCTTTTTTTTTCTTCTGAGTTGGTCCTTTATTTTAATTTTAAGTGATAATTTGATCTTTTATATTTTAAAATGTCAACAATGTTATCATTTTTTTTTACAAAAATATATTCTTCAATACAATACATATTTCATTAAATTCGTAACTAAAATATTCAAATAAACTCATATTTTGATTCTTTATTTGATGTTGTGAGAGATGAAAATATGAGTTTATTTAAAGATTTAAGTTATGAATTTGATGAAATTTGCATTATATTGAGGATGATAATTAATTTTATGGGCTTTGTTTGAAATTTTTGATGAAATTTTTGAATTTTTGCGAGAAAAAAAAGGATAACATTGTTGACATTTTAAAACATAAAAGATCAAATTGTCACTTAAAATTAAAATAAAGGACCAAATCGGGAGAAAAAAAAGGATAAAGGACTAAAACGTTAACTGAAATTAAGTTAAGGGACCACAAGTGCTATTCAGTCTAAATTTTTTTATTCACCTTTAGTCCTATTTTGAAAAGAAATTTATAAAAAAATTGATATTTTTAGTCACTAAAAAAAGTTCCTATAAAAAAGGATTTTTCTATTCGAAACCCAGTAGAAAAGAAGGGACAGTCTACGAGAAATCATATCATATGTAAAATGAAAAAAGACTCGAAGATTCCATCCCTGAAAATGCTAGGAGGTGTTCGGAAATGGTTGAAGTAGTTGAATAGGAGGATGACTATGACTATCGCTCTTGGTAAATTTACCAAAGATCAAAATGATTTATTTGATATTATGGATGACTGGTTACGGAGGGACCGTTTCGTTTTTGTGGGTTGGTCTGGTCTATTGCTTTTTCCTTGCGCCTATTTCGCCGTGGGGGGTTGGTTCACAGGTACAACCTTTGTAACTTCATGGTATACTCATGGATTGGCAAGTTCCTATTTGGAAGGTTGTAACTTCTTAACTGCTGCAGTCTCTACTCCTGCTAATAGTCTAGCACACTCTTTGTTGTTACTTTGGGGTCCTGAAGCACAGGGAGATTTTATCCGTTGGTGTCAATTAGGTGGTATGTGGACTTTTGTTGCTCTCCACGGTGCTTTCGGATTAATAGGTTTTATGTTACGTCAATTTGAACTTGCTCGATCTGTTCAATTGCGGCCTTATAATGCAATTGCATTCTCCGGTCCAATTGCAGTTTTTGTTTCTGTATTCCTTATTTATCCACTGGGTCAGTCTGGTTGGTTCTTTGCATGTGACAACTATCTACCAAGAGCAGTTGCAATTAATGCATGATTGGCTACTCATATCATAAGTATTTCGCTGAAAGTACTCTTACTGCAAATTCCAAACTCCCTCCAAGTCACTTGATGTACGGTCTTGCTTTGAACCTCTATGTGTTTTATCATGAGACGAGATTATTGAATTTCCATAACCTCTCTATATAATAGAATATACGATATTTCATTATATATTTTAAGAATCATTTATGTATTTTTTTTGTCAATGAATCTATTTGCTCTATAATATATGACCTGTTGTTGATTAATGGTAAAAACAAGCATAAAAAACAGACAAACATAAACTAGAGAAAAACAGAACCAGAGGCAAATCGGAATCATAGGCAACTAGGAACTAGAGGCAAAGATAAAACATAACCAGATGCAAGTAAGAACCAGAGGCACTGGACCCAAAGATAAATAAAATCAAAGGGAAATCAGAACCAAAGACAAATTGGAATAGGAGGTAACTAGGAATCAGATGCAAATAGACCCCGAGGCAAATAAGAACTAGAGTACAAAGAAAACTTTGCGACCTTACTAATGTTAGACCAAATTTTGTTTTGAACAAAACATGAGAATATTTGAACCATGATATTTTGCATAGTAACGAGTAATTTTACAATGTACATGTATTTTTTTTTACACTTATTTAATTTAAAATGTAAGATATAAAAATAATCTAATATGTAATACTTGTAACAATTTTGCAACCCACACTCCATAAATATTTCATAAAATTGAAATATCCAAATTGCCCCTTCCTTATTTGGCTCATTCTTTAAATCAAAAATTTAATATGATCGATAAAATTTAAATCAAATTTTAAGTAATAAAACATATATTTAAATACTTATTACATTTTAAGTAATAAAACATATATTTAAATAAACCAACGAGTTAATATGTCAATATAATTAAATTTTTTTAACTAATTTTATTTTAATATTTAATATTACATTTTAAAAAATTTAACTTTATATAACATTATACTTCAATTATATTTTATAATAATACATTTAAAAATTTATTAAAAATTAAAGAATATTAATATGTTTAAATTACTAAAATTCAATATCTAACCAAAAAAAAAAAATTAAAATATAACATAATAATTATAGTATTATAATCCTAAGGTTTAAACTTTGAAACCCTACTCTGAATTACTATCACTACACTATCTTCATTCTCCGGCGGCAACTATCGTCGACGACCGGAGAGAAATGGAACCATCAACAGAAACGAATAAAGAAGAAGAAGAGCAGGTGGTGACTCCATGGGAGGTTGCCGGCAAAGACGGCGTCAAAATCGATTACGACAAACTCATCGATCGTTTCGGATGTCAAAGGATCGATCAATCTCTCATTCAACGCGTCGAACGTCTCACTTCTCTCCCCGCTCATGCCTTCCTCCGCCGCGGCGTATTCTTCGCTCACCGGTTTCGCCTCTCTCTCTCTCTCTCTGTCTCTCTCTCTCTCCCTTAATGCAATTTAGTTGACAATCTGTTTTTGTTAATTTGTGTGGCAGTGATCTTACTGAGGTTTTGGATGGATACGAAAAGGGAGAGAAATTTTACTTGTATACAGGACGTGGACCTTCCTCTGAAGCTTTGCATTTAGGTCATTTGATTCCATTCATGTTCACCAAGTGAGTGCATTTCGTTTCTCTTTTTGGAAATAATTAAAAAAATCAAGTTAAATTTGTGAATGTGGAGTGTTATTATTCATCTAATTATGGGTTTCAGAGTGTATTTGTTTGGGATTATTAAGGGAACGTTTTGGTAAAAAGTTTAGTTAAGTTTTTATTCAATAAGGGCTCAAACCTTTCACATATGCTCATAAGCTTTCTGAAAGTTGTTTGTGATATGTATAAGTTTGTGTGGGGAGCTTATGAAGAAAAAGTTCACAAGTTATTCTAAACACTTACACAAGTACTATTTACATATTAGGATGAGCTCAAATAAGCTTATTTAAAGTACTTTTACATTATCCTATCCAAATAACGTATAATTGCTTTTCCAAGTGAAGTGTCTGTTTTTGGTTATTGTATCCGAAGGCAAAATAATGTATAAACTTAAACTCATTTTATCGGTTTTGTCCAATAGTGGCTATTGCATAGTAGAATTTGAACAAAATCACTATTGTTCAACGATATGCTATTTTGTACAAAGTGTTGTCAAATAGCAGCTATAGCAGTGTGATATCACTATAGCGGAATTTGGACAAACGACTATTTTTCGCAATTTGTGTTTGACAACATATAAAAAAAAACAAGGCCGGTGCAAAACTTGATCCACTGTGAGTGTAGACGTTTTCGTATATTATGCTACAATTGTGTTGTCATCATACCACTAAGAAAGTGAATTCTAAAGTAGTTACTAGGTATTATCATGTGAAATTCTCAAGTGCTACCAGAACAAGATGAATCAGAGTTCAATGTGTACCACTACAGTTAGGTGTAGACCATTACCGTCTCTCACTGTAGCTGCATTTTTATTGTGGTGTCTGACGTGGTATACATTGAACAGTATTACTATTGAGATTAGCCTCTCGCTCCTGAAGTGCACCTAAGAAATTGCACTACATGATTCAGCTTTTTTTAACGACGTAGCGTAAGCATAAATGATAGGCTAATAGAAGTTTACAGTACTGATGGAACAAAATTAGATACTTAAATAGCTGACTTGATGTGGTGGAAAATGATGTGTAGGTATTTGCAAGATGCTTTTAAGGTTCCTCTAGTTATACAACTCACTGATGATGAGAAGTTCTTGTGGAAAAATCTTACTATAGATGAGTGCCAAAGACTTGCGAGGGAGAATGCAAAGGACATCATTGCTTGTGGTTTTGACATATCAAAGACATTCATCTTCTCTGATTTCAATTATGTTGGCGGGTGAGTTAGTTATAAATGCATGTTTTCCTGAAAAGTTTATTTCTCAAGTATGTTTTCCAATTATTTCTTGAGATTTTGTAAAATCTTGGATTATTTGTAGTTGCAGGAATTTTATAAGAATGTCTCTATACATTACTAGAAATATGATGAAATTAGAACTGAATTGCACCTGCAACCTTAAGAACATGATATTAAATGAAATTCTGCATTAGGAAATGGTTTCGTGCTTTCTACAAAGACTTGCATGATTATTGAACACGATATTATGAAAATTTGACATAGTTTGACAATGTTGTGGTTTGCCTAACATAACCTTGTCTTTTTCTGGGCTTAACGCAGCTAAGTGATTTGGTTTCAATTCATGTTTTCTACGTGATTAATACTTGATGCCACTCAAGAATGAAAACTAAAATCTGGTAGCCTGTGCACAATTTAATTTTCCGATGACGAGTGTTGTGGTTAAGTACAGACAATAGTCTTTACAGTACTCTTTCCATTGATTTTACTTGAATCGCAACAATGGTTTTGTCTTACTCAGAAAAGAGTGCACCAATGCATCCCAAACTTTTTACAGCCTTAAATATGTGGGTATTATTGATTTTTTGGGCCTGTATTTTGAAATCATGGTTGGTTGTTTAAATTTGATTTGGGGCATATATTATACACATCATTATTGGGAAAAAATTATTGAGGTTTGAGTTCAATTGTCTCTGTCCTGAAATAAAACGTTGATGGAGAAATTTCTCAATCTGATGCCCTTTTAAATTTGAACATACACAGAAACATACATACATATGTATGTATTGTAACCCTTGGCATCTGAAAAGCTTAAGTTCTATTGATGAGAGAAAAATGAGAGAACTTTGATATAGATTCTGATGAAAATGATTTTCATTGTATCATTTCAGTTCTGTTAGGCTTAACTGAACCTATTCATACAGTTGCAATTGCAGTTGCAGCTACGCAATAGTAAAGTAGCTTATACAACTATCAGGAATAGAAAAACAATGGCAACACTGATTGCATCGCTAATCACTATATACTGACTGAAGAAATTCCCTCTCCAGTGCCTTCTACAGGAACATGGTAGAGGTTGCAAAGCGTGTGACATATAACCAGGCTGTTGGCATTTTTGGTTTCACTGGGGAAGATCATATTGGAAAAGTTAGTTTTCCACCTGTGCAGGTATGGTCTATCTCTTCCCTATGTAGAATACGCCTGTCATTGAAGTGATCATAACGTATTGTTATAAAATAAAATGTTCCATTGAGCTGCGAGTTCTTGTTAGACAGCTTTCTCATCTGGTTGTTTATATTATTCTTCAGATTAAGCTGTGCAGTTGTAATCTGATGTTTCTATGGTCATCTTTGACATCAAATATATGTAGATAAGAGTATATTGTATGTGTTAGTGTGAGTCTACATCTACATATTGTAAACTTCTACGCAATGGTGGGTTTGTAAACCTGTGTTAACATATCCAATCCTACAGAGTATATGTGTCTGTGTGTTTAATGCCCTGTGTTAGTTTCTTTTATGATCCTATTTATTTCATAATCATATATTTTAGAAGTTGTTGCATGAAAATGATTGGATGTGCATCATTTGTTTATGCAGGCAGTTCCATCATTTCCTAGTTCATTTCCTCATCTATTTTCTGGCAAAGAGAATCTCCGTTGTTTAATTCCTTGTGCAATTGACCAGGTTTGTTGTTCTATGATGCTTTTATATGAAAAATTTAAGCCTTTTCCATTTTAAGATTAACTACTGCGGCAATGCTGATATCTGGTTCCAATGTTTCTGTAAACTTCTTGCTTTTGTTTTTTTATATCATTTATGTTTAAACACATGTTGTACATGTAGATATTGAAAGGAAAAGGAAAGTCATAAAAAAGATCTGTTTTAACTTAGGTGTTTATAACTTAACTATTTGTTAGCTAATGAGATCAAGACATTTATTGTTAGTGAAGCTTTAACTCACAGGTAAAGTGAAAAATATGTTAGTTCTTGAATAGTTACCAAATGTTAATATTCAAAATTGTCCTTACTGATGGAATTTCTGGTTGATTGCGAGGTCCTAGAATTAGTTATATATGTAACAAGATTGGTGGATTTGATTTATATGCTCCAGCTTGAGGGGAGTGTTAAAATATTCTATTTATCACTCATAGTCTATATAAAGAACTTCCGCTATGTAGTTGAAACACACGGGTTATTCAACATGTCTCTCAATATTTTCTTTTCATTTAACACCCTCTTTCGAGGCTGTCATTTAAACTTTACCCATTCTTTTGTAATAGTATTTCTTTATGACATCTTCAGGATCCTTATTTTAGAATGACGCGAGATGTTGCTCCTCGAATTGGATACCACAAGCCTGCTTTGATTGAGTCATTATTCTTCCCCGCATTACAGGTATTATCATGTTGCAAAACAGTGTCAATTTATGAAATTAAGACAAACTAGTAATGTGCATGTGCATGTATATATTTACCATTGCATATATGCCAAAGTTTGAGGTATCTGATTTGGAACACAATGAGTATATGCAGCCTTTTGACATTTGCTCTTTGAAAATAGTCTCTTCCTGTGTAATTGTATTTTCTGCCTGTTTGCTCAATGTTTTTTTGAAATATAAATGCTTGCAGGGAGAAACAGGAAAAATGTCTGCCAGTGATCCCAATTCTGCAATATATGTGACTGATTCGGCCAAAGATATAAAGAATAAGGTTTGTTTCTGAAATTATTATTTTTAAAGATTTGGTTTATGTGTTGCTTACAATTAGGTCTTGTAGATCTATTTGTTCACTTTGACACTGACTAGCTCTAGAATCTCCATTTGCCAATGTTGGTAATACTAGTGTATATGCAAGATATAGAAGGGTTTGCTTACACGTTTCCTTGAAATTCATTCAGAATTGTTACCAAGCACTATATTTCACTCTAGTAAATCTTGCTCTATAATACTGGATGATCGTAAAATCTAATTATTTGTGCACTCTAGTGTTCTTCACTCTTTCTCCTTCTTTTCCATCCACTTGGTTAAGTTCCTCACAAACTGTATGTTTGTGGCTATCTTCAGGTAAACAGACATGCATTCTCTGGTGGGCAAGATTCTATAGAGAAACATAGACAATTAGGAGCAAATCTTGAGGTAATGTAAGTTCTTATTGCTTTATTTTGATGAATAATATGCAGTTTGCTTGTAACAAATAATATCTGAACAAGAGTCAAGATGGACTAATTTGATATGTGTACCAATCTGATAAAAACTGATGTTATCCCATGCTCCCTTTTTTGGCTAAACATTTGATGGATGACATTATTCAGGTAGATATACCTGTCAAATACCTTTCTTTTTTCCTGGAAGATGATGCTGAACTCGAACACATAAAAGAGGTCATATTTCTATCTTTTTTCCTAAATTATTTTTACATGTAGCTAAATGAGGCTTGTTTAATTTCTTCTCTGACAATTTATCATTCTTTCTGATAGGAGTATGGAGCAGGACGCATGCTAACTGGTGAGGTGAAGCAGCGCCTAGTTCAAGTTTTGACTGAACTAGTTGAGAGACATCGGACAGCTCGAGCTAATGTTACTGAAGAGGTACACTAAATTTATTACCTTTTTTTTCGCAATAAATCCTTAATCTAGTCCTCCAAAGTTTATGGCGTCACCACATCAGGATTCTAAATATTTTTGTAACCAAAATGGTGTCTCAGAGTTTAATGTGCCAAGTGCCAACATATCAATCCTCTCATCTAAAAAATGCAAAATATCACCAAGTTCTTCCTTTTTTCCACCACTTTAGTCCTTCATATGGATGAGTTCAGCGACAATTGTGCATTTATGAGAGACTAGTTTGGTGAAAAGTTCATTGGAGGACTAATATGGTGACACTTTAATCTTTTGAGGGATAATTTGGTGACATCCTAAACTTTTGCGAGGATAAAGGCCTGTTTGAAACACTTTTATATTGTAGTTTTTAAAAATTGTTTTACAAATTTGATTTGGAAAACTGTTTTAAAGAATAGAATTAAGGAAAAAATTTGTTTGAGAGACTTGTTTCTAAAAACAGATTTAAAGATGAGAAAAACAGAAAACTTATTTGATAATCTAATTTTTTAAAATAGTTTTTGACTAGAGAATTAAAAAAACTGAAAAATGGGAAGTAAAACACCATTTATCTGTTTTGTTTTTTTAGTTTTAGAAAGTATAATATTAAAAATAGTTTTACAAAACAGTTTTTAAAAACAAGTAATCTAAACAAGTTTTTTAGTTTTTAAATTTGAAAAAACTAAGAGTTCTTAGGATGAGAATCAAACAAGCTGTAAATTGAAGGTTTTCTCTTTTTAAAAGTAGGAGTTCCTTTTCATTTCATCTGAATGACACGAACCAAACTTGTTAGAGTATACATCATGAAACTTTGTTAGACAATTGTTCTGTTTGTTCAGAAATAGTTGTAACTAACTTGGGGATGGCATTAGCCGACTTGCTTACATATAACTGCCATCTGTCAGAATCTGTTGTAACTAATAGCTGATTGATAGTGTTTTATTGTATATAACTCTTGTTAATTTTCAATCTAGTCCAATGGAATGGCATTAAGCAGGAAAGAAACATGTTATGTATTCTGACTCTAAAATCCATATCAATATTTGTTTTATATAAACAAATTTCAGCCTCTATGAAGTTATTATCAAAACTGCTTGTTTGCTGGGTTGCATGTTTTTACCTCATATCTCTAAGATTAGCTGGATTGAAGCCTTGAATTCATTTGATCACTTATTTGCTCCAAAAGTTACGTAGTTCCCCTTTTATATCTTTCTTTCAGATGGTGGACGCATTTATGGCTGTCAGACCACTTCCCCACATGTTTGACTGAAGAAGTTTCCTTAATCAACTCTTATCTGCTCAAATATTGCTTGGAAATCAATGGCTAACTGGATTTCATTTGTTTCTCAACTTAAAATTTACTTTTCTTGAACATTTCTGTACTATGATTTTGTGATAGAGTATCTTAATTTTTTCCTATCAATATTTATTAGTTCAAGTGACAATAAGTTTAGTTTTTCGGTTTTTCCTTTATTAAGGTTTGAAGTATGAGTCTTATAAATGAAGTTTTTTAAGTAGTGAGGGGATGAAAAGTAGACTCCTGAGTATTATCTTTTGTCAAATGTAATGGCCATGGTTTGGGTGGAGAGGCTGCAGAAGATATTCATCATGGTTTGATTTCAGAAGATCTGAGGTGACCTACAAATGCACGGATAATTTAATATGTACATTTTACTCTTGCGTTTGTAACTTTTTTCCTTGTGATTAGAAAAGAAGATTGTTCTATTATTAATGCATTATTGACATGCTTAGAATTTCATCGATAAATGGACTGCGCCTTATAATGTCTCCTAATTTCGCTCAAATAGCACGATCCCATCACCTTTCTTATTGCCCAAATCTCAATTTGCAAATAACTCAAACCAGTCGTTATCTTCTTCATTCAAATTAATCCATGTTCAATCACTCGTTAAACTCATCTTCATATTCATATTTGAGTTTTTATCATAGAACTTCCATTGTTTTGAATACAACATCTATGGTTAAGAATGTTTACTTATTGAGCAAAAAGAAAGAAAGGTGCGATCAATATTCAAACTTATTTAACCGTCTTTCTGTGATTAGATGCACAAATGGGCAATCCACGAAACTGATATTTAGCAAGTGCCGGACAAATACTAGTACAGAGTTTCATTTACGGCTGAAAATCTGTTGATTATCAGAACACAACTTCATGTGCTAATACAAACAAATATAAAACTAATACTAACAAATAAATAAGGTATTTCCTAAAAATCAAGGGTCCCAGCTTTAGTTGACCCAGAACAGCCACTAGATGTGTTATACGAACTCCCAGTTGAACCATCAACCGGGGCTTGATTTAGACATTCTAGAACCAAATACCTCCTTTTTTGCAATTTTATTGAGAATGTTGTGGCCTCAAGAATCACAGGAACCTACAAATAAAAAAATCACAGTCAACACAAGCCTGTTCAGATAGAACAAACTGAAAGAAAATGGTAGATTCTAGAAAATCCATTTTTTCTCCAATAAATTTGTTAGATTTGGCTGGCAAAAATGTATAGGAGATTAATATCAAATGTAAAACATCAAAATCATTTATGAAATAAATTCATAACTTAGGGAAAAAACTTACATAATGCTGAAATCATTGTGTTTATGCGTGTTGCGTGTGTGAGTGAGAGAGACAAAAAAAAAGAGAGCATATAACTAGATAAATGGATACATGTGACATTGTGAACTACTGGTTCATGTGCATAAGAGGAGTTAACCAAAAGAATAATACCATTTAGAGATAAATCAACATGAAGCAAGAATATAACCTGTGTATTTAACCGTGCAACTTTATGTATATTTAGAAGTCCAACCATGTCTTGGTAGCCAGTGAGGAGTTTTGCCATTTCTTTGTCCTCATCTGACACAAAAATAATCTAGTGATGAGATTTGAGTTCATTGATAAGTAAATACATGCAATTGAAGTTGATTATGAACCTGGAATTGCTCTCACAGAAAGCAAGGTATCTGCCATATGTTGCAATCGTTTTGAACAAGATGGAGAAAGAAGTGAAGGTGGAAATGTTACAACAACAACAGCATTCGATGACCTGGCCATGCCTTTAAGGGACCTGATAAAGGAAAGCATATGCCACTCCTGGAATAATGATATGTTTTACTAACACATTTCACATTAGAAAAATATTAAGCATTTATAGAGTGAAGGAAAAACAGTTCACAATAGCTGAGATGAAATCATATAGAAATAGTCTAATAGAATATACAGTTCAAATACAAATGAGAAACTTAGTTCAGAACCATATGACAGAAAAAAAAAAAAAAAAGCAAAGTAAAAATCATATTAACTCACCATGTCTGCATATTTGCATTGTGGAGAACAGAATGATTGAATTGCAACGCGACCAGCAGAGGAAATGTTGCCTTCATTTCTGCTGATGCCATCATAATTTTAGTGAATGAAATTTTGAATAGAAAGGAAACCAATTTTATATACTACCTCTGTCCCTAATTATAAGCACCCTATGAGAAAATAATTTGTCCCTAAATATAAGCACTCTTTCTAGTTACTAGGTGCATTTATTATTATTTTACAAACATACCCCTTATCAATACCAATAACTTATCTTGGAAAACAAAAAATCAAATTAAATACATTCATATATAAAGGGTATTTTAGTAACATCCAACATAAGAAACTATCCTGTATCTCTAAAAAGAACATTCCAATAATAGTGCTACAGATCTCCACACCTTGAGAAATGAGATAGAAATTCAGCACAACGATCTTGAAGAGAAGCAAGGTTTGGGGAATCTTGGATGCTGAGACAATCTACATTCATGCCACTAAAATAATGTCTATCTAGAGGCTTCCGCAAGTCAAAATCGTTGCAGTAATCCTGTTGAGCACCTGTGCAATGCAAGTATGATTCAACACAATACGATGTGAATTATTCACTCTCAATATTACTGAGATATAAGAATAAACAAGGAGAGATGATTATGGACAAGCTTACCATTATTAGAGCTCATATTTAGCTGAGGATCACCAAAGTACTTCTTGTATTGCCAAGCAATTCTCAGGTCCTTTTCCTGAAATAGAAGTGTAATAGTAAACCAATTACACAACTATGACAAACTTAAGAACAGTTTATATACATGATCACAGAGTGCAACGGACAAAGTAAAGTACATGTGTATGATCTCGAGTTTTCTCATCTTTGGATGAGGCTGGAGCAGGCAAAGTACCAAGAAATCCTTTAGGGTCTCTACTAGAAGCACTGGCATACAAGAGTGGCTGTTTGTGTACAAGTCCCTGAGACATAAAATTTCTCAATAGAAGCATATGATGAGGTGCTTCTGCATCTTCCATAATCATGACAAGGCTACCAAGAGAAAAACCCCCACCTAAAATCTCTATTCAAAAACAAAAAGAAGCATAAGAATCTTCCATTTAAAGACATGGATAAAATAGCTCAATTAATTAATTTACTATTTGAAGGAAGTAAAAGAAATATTTACTGTCGAGATCTGGAATCCCAGATGATAGGAATATTGTCCCATTAGGGCCATGCTTGAGTCCTGAATTCTGAGACGTTACAGTCGACACATTGCGAGAAAAGCTACTAACTCGAGTCCTTGTCGCAGCCATTCAATATGTCACTATGAGCCCTGAAGAAGAACATGTGATGCTTCTGTGAGATTGCATGCAAGTAATTTAGTATCAAGGTTCAAGCTTACATTGCAGTATGGTATAATAGTATCAAGTAAACTACTCCAACTTAATGTATAATATTATTATCATCTAAATATTGTAAAGTTATGTGAAAGTTAACCTGTATTTGACTTAATCATTAAAAATCATTAACAACCACAGTATTGCTTTGCTTCTCATCCTCCAACAAGACAACATGCTTACTAGAAACGATCTATATTAAAAAATAAAATCTAAAAAATTCAACTAGACAAGTATTTTACATTTATGAAATAAGATCTATTTATATGTCAAGGACAATTTGAAATCAGTGTATTTGAAAAATTACACTAATACCCCTACTTTTTTTGTATTCTGACCACCCTAAATCTTTTTTCTTTTTCACCTGAAGCCCAAAACACTGAAAATCTGAAAGTATTCTCATATTTTGCACCTCAGAGCCAGAGTCTTAGATCCGCCACTGTCATTTCCAATTTCTAAATTCCAAACATAAATACAGGAGTGGATTTACTTAACTGCTATTAGTTAAAAGAGAAGCAAATATCTGCAAATAATTGATAGGCATTACATAAGTATAGTAGCAGTATATGCATTCATTCATGGTTCATATGTTGTTTGAACTTTATGCTGCCTTGTTATCTAATAGGTTATGCATAGTACATAATCAAAGATTACAATAATAATTGCAAATAAATTCCTATATAGTTTTAGTTATCATAAACAATGTATAAATAAAAATCATAAAGAAATTGGCAGTGAATGAATATAATAACTGAATAGAGAGAACACGATTTTTACCCCAATTTGTTTAGCAGTGAATGAAGGAATCGAAGTGTGAAAGGAAAAAGGTTGAAGTGACAGTGCTTCTTTTGTTGCGGTTTGAAGCGGTGGTGGTGGTGACTGAAGCTCCGGCGACGGCGGGAAACAAAGTTCAGCTTCCTAAGGCCGAACGAAGAGAAGTTTTTAGTTCTCGAGATAATTGGGAAGGGTCCAATGGGCCTCGTAAATAAAAGCCCAACACTTCTAAAAGGCCCAATCAATGTCTTCGTTTGTAGGATCAATCACTGCTTTCTACATACTCATGGTGCCTTACACTAAGGTCGAAGAAAGTTTTCAACGTTCTGATTTCTCTCTCTGTTTTTATATTTTTTTACATTAAATTTTTATTATTCGATTTTTTTTGTTTGTTACCGAATATATTTGCTATATTGGTAGATTTTGATCTTCACTAACATTTTAAATTTTATGTGTTTCGTCAAGGCAATGCACGATATTCTTTATCATCGGTTTCACTTAGATAATGTGAGTTCAATTTTTGCTATTTTTTAATTTCATTAATTTGTGGTTTTATGCCTATAATTCATTGGTGGTCAATTGAAATTGTTGCAAGAAAGATTTTGGTACCATTGAACTGGTGAATTGGGCCAAGACTAAAGGGAAAAGTCCACTTGTATTTGTCAATGCAAGAGTGGTTTTAAATACGATCTTC
This sequence comes from Cicer yamashitae, assembly GCA_037974755.1. NCBI lineage: Eukaryota > Viridiplantae > Streptophyta > Magnoliopsida > Fabales > Fabaceae > Cicer > Cicer yamashitae. Next base: position 55,574,601 of record JBBPBQ010000002.1, on the reverse strand, counting down.
TAATTGATGTTTTGATAATAACAAAAATAAAATAAAATAAAATAAAGAATAATTATTCTCAAATTGTATTTGCTAAGTGTATAAATTAAGTTAGAAGACAAAGAGTTATATCAATGATTATCTCTTTTAAGGTAGCATAAATTATGAGTAAGTTAGAGATATCGATCGAAGCGTTTCTAACCCAAAGAATTTATTACCTAATAAATAAGTAATTATGTTTACTAATAGAGCAAATCATAATATAATAATAAGAAGTATTGCAATATGCATCTGACAAGTTACAGGATGAGTCAAAGCAGTAAAGACAAGAAATACAAGTCAATGTTCGTTCCTATGAAGACAATAGTAAAGAGCGCTACATGACTATCTGTCGCTGACTGAAAGCCATCTTGAGCCTCTGATTCAAAGATCAAAAGAAGAAAACCCTAATTCTGCCTCTGATAAGGATGCCTCTAATAAGTGTGACAAGCGTCTGATAACGATGCCTCTAATAAGTGTGACAAGCATCTGATAAGTCTGCCTCTGATAAGTGTGATAAACATTTTGTCGTCTGGCTCTACCAGAAAGTCAATACTATGACAAAAAGTCAACGCTCTGATAAGAAGTTTACCCTCCAACATCCTTTAACTCTTTATAATGGACTTACTCTCTAACTAAAGAAGTGCATTATATCCTCTGATAGTGACATCCTCTAAGATTTGTCTTCTCAATTGAAGATACGTGAAATCAATTACGAAGATATATATCAATATGTCTTAAAGATTGATTTGCCTTAAAAGCTGATTAAAAATCTCCAACGGTAACATTCTCAATGGATACTTCTTCTCAGTATTTAAGTAGAAATCGATCTATCAATTGTGCAAAATAGAGAAAATAAAAAAATAATGTGTCAAGAAGAAATTCTGTAATAAAAAAAAGCCTATAATACATCAAAAGAATGAATGAAAAATTCTCTCAATAGAGAGTTACTAGAATTGATGTAAATTAGTCAAAGTATTTTCATGCACTTGAACTAATATAAGATTTGATATATAACAACCTCTCAATGAGAGTTAAAATATTAGAAACAAACTTTGTGTCAATTCAAACACAAACTAGAACTGATGTAAATCAGTCCGATAGTTGCAACATCCCCTTTGTCCATAAAGGTATCTGAAGAGGTATAACAATACTTATGAACCTCAACGACAATTTTCCAAAAAGTTGAATAAAGGTTCAAACAATGAAAGCTTGGAGAAGCTAGAGAAGAATACTCAAAGTTTAAAGAGGCAGAGTAAACAATACTTGTATGCTATTGTTGAAATAGTGGATTAAGTCATTGACTGTCTTGAGGCAAAATTTGTCTGTAAGGAGATGACTAGATGTAGCAACAGTCTATTGTGAACTAGTATAAAAATCTTTGTGCTCTCTCTCTCTCTCTCTCTCTCCTGTTACTCTAATCTTAGTTCTTTATGATTCAACTTTATTTTTACTAAACCTGTTTTATAAGAGTAAGTTGAATGATTTGATAAAAAAAACATATTCTTGTAAAGCAATCGAAGTATTTTTTCAAAAATGTCAAAACACAATTCCACCCTCCCTTTCTTGTGTTTTCCAACACTTTTAATTGGTATCAAAGCTCAGTTTCTTGATTGAGCACTTTACTGTGTAACAGTAAAAGTTCTTTACCTCTAGAAATACTAGTGAAATGATTTGAATTAGGGTATGATTTTGGATCGATCCTTTCTTTTTTAAAAAGTATTTTTTTTATAAAAAAAATTCTTTCAAAACCTGGATTGACAAAAACTGGTTCTTAAAGACTATAATTGGCATATGAAAAATAGATAAAACACATTTGCATAACATCTATTTCTCAAATGTTAATTTCATGTCCTTACCAATATCTTTTCTTTAAAAAGTCATTTTTAAAGTGTGAGTATTTGTGTTAAAGCTTGTTCTTATGTAATCACTCTTCAATGACATTTTGAGTAGTAAAATAGAATCTTTGTATTGAGATGAATGAATACTCAAAGTCATATCTATATGAGAGATATTACCTTAGATTAAAATTATCTAAGAAAATACTTCACCGCTTGGTTAGCTTTTAACAACAAATTGAGACTCTTTTTTTGTATCAACTTCTCAAAAATCTGCTTATATATGTTATGATGAAGAAAGTTAACGTTATGATGGCGACTGAGATATTTCATGATTCTGAAGGTCCAAGAACATATTTTGATATGTTCGCGCTGCTCTTAAAAAAGTATGAAAGAAGATTTAAGGAGAATTATTTTCAAGCGCTATCTGGTCATTCTCGCACAGAATCATTCTAGAAGATTTGGTTGAAGATTCGTTTTGGAATTAATCAAGCTTCAAAGGTCATATTTCCAACTCGTATGTTTATTTTGTGTGAAGATCTCTGTTGACCTCGCGCAAGGAAGATACACTGAGAAGATTCAAGGAGAATTATTTTCACGCGCTGTTTGGATATTCTCGCACATAATCATTCTAGAAGATTTGGTTGAAGATTCATTTTAGAATTATTCAAGCTTCAATGTTCATATTCGCAAACCGTATCTATCAAGATTTATTTTTTGTAAAGATCTTTGTTGACCTCACGCAAGGAAGATACACTCATAATTTGTTTGGGACAATATTGAAACCCTAACTCATGTTATATAAAGGGATCATTTTTGAAGAAGACAATACAACACAACAACTCAAAAAACCTTACAAACGCAAAAAATTCTCTAAGTATTCAATTTCAAAGCAAAGACACTCATTCAACTTATATTACTTAGTGCTTAGTGCTCTATTTTAAGTATGTAATTCATTGTAATCATTCTGTTTAGAAGAAGCAACATAGAACCAAGTTTCACCCATTTGTAATCCAGTCATGTAGTGACTATTCTGCCTCAACGACTTGTAGGTTTTCAAGTTAGAAGTTGAGAAGACTGACTAGAGATTTTTTATTGAAAAATTTTTGAAATTTATTTTTCTTAGAAAAAAATCTAAAACTTTTTTTTCTCTCAAATTTAAATAATTTTTTTTTGAAAAATGTTGTGAGCAAAATTAAAAAGTTGTTTTTTTTTTTGTGAAAAACATCGATTTTCTTTTTTTGATTCAAAAAAATATCGAGACAAAAATTTTAAAAGTTTTGTAAATCATTTTTTATCGAAAAAAAATCGAAAGATAAATTTGAAAAAGTGGGCCCATAGGCTCCACTTAGCGCATAAAATTTTAGAGGTTTTTTAGCTTTGGGGCTTCCTTTTTTGGGGCCTTTTTAACTATGAATTTTTGTTGCCCTCCAACATGTGGGTTGGGGTCAATAATTAGTGAAATTGACACTTATACATCTTATAAGGAGGGTGCATAATATCATTTCTTAGAAGATATAGTAATGAAGTTCTATACCCCATCCAAATGGGGTCACAATTGTTAGTTATCTAATCAAAATAAACAACCGATATTATTTTACTATGCGCACAACTGTCAGTCATCCGATCGAAATAAACAACCGATATTGTTTTACTAAGCGAAACTGAATTCAAAATTTGAACTATTTGATCTCAAATCAACGATCAAGATTGATTACTGCGGTGATTAGGACTAGTTGGAATCCAATGTGACTTGCAAATATTTTTAAAAGAAAAGAAATATGTCCAAAACAATATAACTTGAATATGGGTTTCAAAACCATTGTTTTAGTGGTAAGGAGGTTGAAATTTTCAATTTGAGGACACAACTTAGTACATTATTATTCATAAATCAAATCTCAAGTGACAAAGAAATTAGAAAGTTAATTAAATCTAGCTTTGGTTGCTGCTTACTAATTGACAACAAAATATATCCACCCTCATCAACAAAATATATCCACCATGCAGAGAGGAAGATAGAGGGTAGAAAAAAATTCCCTTTAAAATTCCAAAGGATCACCATTAGCAATTTGCTTATATTAGAAAAAAGAATAATGAAATGCTATGTTCTAGCTTCAAAATCAAACTATACAGGGTATATACAGGTTTGAAACAATATTAACCATTTCACTACTGTTTTTCTTTCCCTTGTAATGACCAAATTTTCTTCAAAGATAACACATTGTCAAAAGTGAAAGACAAACAACAGAACAAGGCGTATTTGGCTAATTATTCCATCATATAACCATTATAATATATTTACGGTAGGAGCCATTGGAGGAAACCGACATTAGTTTCTCCTTTTGACCTATTTTTTGAGTACTCAACTAGCATGTTCCATAGGTCTCCAACTGTCCATCTCTGCGACAAAATCCAACACACAACCTGCCACAACACCAACCAAAGTCTAGTGTGAAATCAACACTGCAAGAAAAGTTCTAGTTAAGTGGAAATGTTTCAGGCACTTGACTAAATGAAGATGATTGATTTGATTCATATATGGTATTACCACTAAGAGAAGTGTTGCATACTACACTCTCTTTAACACACTTTCCAACACTGAGTAAAATTCACATGGATTCCACTAAATCATGAGGGTCTCATTTAAAAAATGATGGGATTTACATAAATTACACTCAATCATGAAAAGTGTTGGACAGAGAATGTTGCAGAGTGAATTGCTAACATTTCTCTGCTACTAATAACGGTAAAATTAGTTAGGAAAGAGGCAATGCCGACAGAGGAGATATTCACATGTAAAACAGACCACAAAGAAAATGGAAACTTAATTTGAATACGGAAATCATAAACTTTGCTCAGCCAATGTTGTTGATGTCACTTTCAATCTGAATGCAAAATTGCAAATAGACTGGATAGGTACAACTCTTTAAAAAAGATTTTAGGGAAGAAAAAAAAGATCAATATTCCAACGTGAAATAAGAAAAATATATAACTCTTTTCGATGCAGATGCTTATCAGCAATGCCATTGATCACATGTTTAGATTTTCCCACTGTGTGAAGGAAATGTCATGTTACCTTGTCTAGGTTTTGCAATGTGTCCAAGCCAAATGTGTAGTATGCTATGAAAGATCTTTGAGCCTGCAGGATATGATGAACCAAAACAAAATTCAAGGTCTTCAAGCATGGAAGGTCAAAAAATTGTCAAAGGTAAGTAATATGACAGTCAAGTACTACAGTTGTTACTGTCAACAGACCCCAAAGTTTCCTTTTGTTTCATGTTGTGATTTCTCAACATGCTGCGATTTCTAATTTATTCAAATAAGTACACAGTGACTACAGCTACATGTTCATACACTGATGGCTGAAAATATAAAATTACTTGAGAAGCTGCAAGCCACTGAATTATGGTCTTTACTTCAGGATCTCCTCCAAAGGCGCCACATCCCCAATTTCCAGTCACAACCCCAATATCATTGTTCTTCTCCATATCATAATCATTTTGAGAATTTCTGATTTCGTCATATGAATTGGGTACTTCACTTGTATCCATAGATGTTGAGGTGGCACTGGCAGCATCAAACTAAGAGAAACAAAGAATGATTCAAACAGATAACTAATGAAGATAGCAAACAATAGCACCAAGTAGAAACAGCAAAAACTACATTGATTCTAGAAAGTCATGGAAAATAAACAAGTAAAGATGAACATACGTTCTCTTGCGGAATTTTCTGATACTGTTGACATGTAGATTGGTGCAGAAAACCACAAAATGCCTTGTTGATCTCACTGCGGGAATGAACATGCTCAGTTCATAATATGTTGTAACTTTAAAAATTTGAATAAAAACAAAAATATTATGATTAATTATATTACGTCCTGCTATGATCAATACAATATGGATCGCTTTTCTTCACATTCAGAAAAAATCGGATGGTTTTTTCAAAGCTAATGTATTGAAGGGAAGATTAAAGACAAGGAATTCTTCACCAAAATATTTCAAACTTAAATGCTAAATTGTTATTACTTGGTGTTAGGATTCAGGGAGAGTCGGTTCCATCGTGGATTTACTGTTGCCAGCCTTACCTTACACTTGCAAGAGCCTGATTCTACGACTCAAACCGATAAATTGCTTTGTTGTTACTGAACTGGTAATGTTTTCCCCATAAATTCTTCATTGTAATTCTCTAAGTTTATATAGGTAAACACACCTAAATTATGGTTTTACGAAAGAATAAATATTATTGAGAGAATGAAATGTATGGCTACTATTAGAGCTACTCTTAGTAGTAAATTAGACACATTCCTCAAAAGGATTGAGGAAAAGAAAGTAAAAACAACTCTACAAACAAAGAGTTTATATTCTCATACTCAGCACAATAACAGTGAATATGCGTCCTAAAGAGAAGTAGAGACTTAAATAAAGATTAACAAACCGGAGGAGATATTTTTCCCTGTATTGCCTCATCCCTGGGCCACATAATGCATCGATTGCAATAATCCTAGTTTTACATCTTCCAAGGGCGTCTAAATCCTTCTCATCCACATAATCCCCAGAAAATCGAAATGATGATGCGTATCTATAGAAATCAGGAGAGACTATCATTGTTAGCTTAGGAAGGAAGCACAATAACAAATTATGTTTGAACAGCTGAAAATATATAATGAGATGCAATAGTGGAAAGATGGTCACTAAAGGACTCGCTTGTCTGTCCAATTTTCTATTGCACTTTGTTGTATATATATTATATCGCATTTTATTGTACAATGTTTGATTTAATTTAACTTGCTTGTTTCAGTTTCATAATATTTATATTATCTGAACTCACCTAAATTTCAGTTTCAATCTTCATGTTACTTTTGAAGTAAAGAAAACCACTAAAAATATTCATTTCTTACTGAAATTTAGATCCATTGAGTAACACTAACCCTTTATAACTCGAGAACCTTTCCACACCAACAATATCTATAGCCTCATTATCCGCCATGGACGGCAAGAAAAGCATGCCAGCAATTAATTCTGGACTAATCATGAAGCGAATTTCCTCCTATATCAGACAATAACAAGCAATATATTAAACATTAGTAGGCTGAAAGCTCAAGTGACAAAAATATCCCAAGCTGCAGAATCTACACAGGTATATATATCAGGAACTATGTCCTAAAGAAGCTATCAATCACCTAACAATTAAGCATAAGAGGCTAAGGATGGAAATATAATTATAAACGTTTTGCACCTGTACACAACCCCTACGAAGAGCACCACCACCAAGATATTCATTCGCAAAATCCACTTCGACAGCTTCACCTGAGTGATCTTCTATGAGTCCTGAACTTCGAACCTATTAAAATGCAAAAGTATCACCTATTACCAACCAAGTGGATCATTAAAAGAGATTAGTTTTATGAACAATTGAAAATAAATCTCCTTCAAATACCTCAAATCTACATAGTGGTATAACAGAAGTGCTCCAAAAGTTAGTATCAGGGTAAGAAACGTGAACGGAATCATCTTCCCAGGCAAGTACTTTTCGCTCAAATGAGACAACACCCTTAGGCATATCAGAGATTATCCTTTGAAAATAGTGAATGATGCACCAAATCTTATTTTCCTGTTTTTGACTGTAATCATCATAGACACTCCTGAAAATGCACAAGCATAGCTGATCACCTGGATTTCAAAAAAAAAAATTGTAATAACATGTGAAACAAGGCATTCGATTTGGTCAATTCTTTCTATCCTTCTCTTTTACTATCGTTGAGTAACTCACACACACAAACATGCAAATACCATTGACGGCTTGAAACCACTTGGGAGAAATAAAATGATCAAAATGAAGGCCAAAACAAGCAAATGAATGAACAAGTGAGTAAGATTAAAAATTTAAATAGCTTAAGATTTCTTACGCAAACAACTCATCAAAGTTAACTGGTTGAAGTTGTTTCTCATATCTGTCATGGACTGGGAATAGACATAAAAATGAGCATACAAGAAAAGCAGCAATCAACTCCTGAAAAGCAAGAAATTGCAGTTGTAAATTATAACTATCAATACCATGTATGTCACGATAATGTACCATACAAATGTAGCCGAAGCAGCCTTAATTATGCAAGAGTTGTGACGGTGGTGGTGATGCCAGTAGCAGCCAAATTGTATTATTGAGTACTTGAAGAGCAGGTAAAATTTTATCTTGCAGTAAAAACGCAAAGTAAAGAGGTTTGAGAATTTAAATGTCAAGTACTCAAACCCTTATAGGTGAAATTCGGTTTAAAGATGATCTTCAACCATTAAAAGTGGGCAACAAAAAGGTACCAAAAAGAAGAAAGCACGTAATTTTTAGTAACAAACCAAACCTGGGTAAGAAACACTATCCCAGGTTCCTGTGAATCCAGCATGCGAAGACCAGTTCTGATGGTGGCTCCCTCTCCATCAATAACCATATCCGCATTTTCATAGTGTGCTTCCAACAAAGATGGCAACCTTAAAAGCAAATCTCCCAATGCTGGAAGCACCTCTTCAAACCACTTCCTACATTCCTCTCTGGAGATCAGCTGAAACAAACAATCACGAGTCCTTGTTTTTATTCATAGAACAATTGATCACTCAGCTATAATCAGCAAAAACCGTGAATCCCAATATTACAAGAAACCTGAACTCAAAATTAAAAAATATGAGGTTCTAAAAAGGTGGAGTTACCTGTGTAGTATATTACCTCGTCAAAGAAGAGGGCATATCCATGTGCAGCAGAAGGAGCTAAAGGTTCGGAAGATAGAGAAAGAGAGTTCCTGAGTTCAGTAATGGCGATGTATAAGAGGCGGCCCGAGTCAACTCGGCCACTTCCGATTTCTCTGAGAGTTTCCACGACTTGGGATGGCCAAAATAGAGAAGGAGAACGCATCACCATGGGTAAATATGGTAGAATTGATCTCCAATCTTCTCTCTTCTCCATTCTCTTTTATTCTCTTCACAAAGGAGTAAGAAGAGAATGCTTACAACTTAACAATATGTGAAGCAAAGAGAATATTTCAAAAAATGGAATTATTTTTTATTAATATTACAATTGAAAATTCAAATCATGACACTAATTATTACTCACTCAAAATACACAAATCTGAAATCTCATCCAGAATGCAAGCACACGGGCAATTATCACTCATAACATTTCAGGAACATGAAAAAACCATATAACAAATTAAAAGTGACAACTATTATAATTTTAACAGATGCTAAGCCCAAGATCTGCCCTTACATTGCCTGACAGCCGCAATTGGGCACTAACAGATTCTACGCCAAATTTGAACACCGAATAAAAGCATTATAATACAACAAAAATTCTTGAATTTATAGTCAATATACATTTCATATTAGATTTTGTTTAACACAAACCCTATCTCGTTAAGAGTTCTATAACTTGATATATGAGTTTTGTAATGCAACTGTCAGGATAATTCCTAAGCAGTAAACTTAACATATTCACATAGAAGACCCATAATACATTCATATTTTTTTAATCGGTCAAAATAACGTAATTTGGCTATATGGTGACAAAATAAATAAACAGTAAAATGTTCAGTATACTCATCATGTAACACGATCAAAATTTCACCAAGATAATCTGCAATTTTTAAGATTTACGCAGGAGTTCATGTTCTCAGAAATTTATTGTACATTTGGGACAATGTCACAATGGTGGCATGTATGATTCAGAAACAGTATAAACAAAATTGCACAATGTATCGAAATCAAACTCAATAAACTGCCAAATATAACATATTTTTAATTACTACATCCAACAAAGTTCAATCTACTACCAGTAGTCTGAACAAGAACACTTGCCACCATAGAAATGATGAAACCGGTATGAATCCCTTACTATGATTTTCCTACCAACAGTTTTACTAACTAGCTTGAAAACAGAGTGGCAATCACCACAAACACGAAGATTCTTAAAAATTCTAAGAGGTGAGCCTTCGGGACTATTGATCAAACCAAATGCAAGGGCAATTCTCTCACTGTGGTTCCAAAGATTATGCTCCTTTTGTTCTTGATCTGTATCTTGTAATGCATAGCTTGTGTCTGGCATGTAGCCTTCCTCTCTAGCCATCTTTCTTAGCTCTTCTAACTTTCCATAGATTTGTGCAGTTTGTGGATGAAACTGGTCTCCCATACCAAAAGTCATAACCTTGTTTTTCAACTTGATCCAACTACAGGCAGGTTTCTTCTTTAAGCTGTGTGATTCCATTTGATTTCTCACATTCTCTACATCTCCCCACCTTTGTGTAGATGCACAGACATTTGAATAAAGAACATAGGCCGAATCATCAGATGAGTCCAGCTCGAAAAGACGATCAGCAGCTTTCCTCCCGAGCTCCAAATTTCCGTGTATTTTGCAAGAAGCCAACAAGCTACGCCAAACAAGGTCATTTGGTGGGACTGGCATCTTATCAATGAAAGCTTCAGCCTCTGCAAGCTTTCCTGATCGCCCAAGAAGATCAATTATGCATACACAATGCTCTATTCCAGTAGGGACACCAAATTCGGTGGTCATTGAAGAGAAGTATGCAAGACCCTCATCCACTAAACCTCCATGGCTGCAGGCAGACAGAAGTGAAACAAAAGTGACGTGATCAGGTCTCATCCCCAGATCAAGCATCTCACGAAAAGCCTCCGTAGCCTGGCGGAAAAACCCATGTCTAGCCAATGCTGATATTAAAATGTTCCAAGACCTCTGTGACCTGTTTTTTGGTAGGGGAAGGATTCTAAAGACATCATCAATTTCTCCACATTTTCCATACATATCCATTGTAGCATTTAAAACGTATTCATTTGACTTGAACCCAAGTTTAATAATCCAGCTGTGAAGCTGCTGACCCTCATCCAGTACCGTCAAGTTACCAATAGTAGCAAGAGCTACAGAGAAGCTAAATTGATCTAAATCAACCCCGTCATTTCTCATCCTTGCAATAAATTTTAGTGCTTCCTCACCAGGCCCATAATGGGCATTTGCAGAAAGAATGGCATTCCAAGTACTAGTATTTTTATTAGCTATTACATCAAAAATATAGTTACTTGTATTAAGATCACCACACTGGGCATACATTGTAATTAGGGAGCTTTGGACATACGTATTTAATTCAAATCCTGCCACAATTATGTGTGCGTGGATTGGCATTCCATGTTCCAAAAGATAATCGGGAGACAAACAAGCACCGAGAAGATTGACAATAGTAATGAAGTTTACAAGTAAACCTTCTTCTCTCAATAAGTTAAATGCTTCAATTGCGGCATTTGGTTCTTTGTTATCGGCATGGCCACCTATCAGCGCATTCCATGTTACCACATCTCTCTCAGGCATTATTTTGCGCACCTGTTGTGCTTCAGCCATCAAGCCAAACTTCCCATACATGGTAACCAATGTATTACCTATGATTAAATTGTGATGTAGGCCATAATGAATCACAAAGGCATGAACAATCTTTAGTTTTTCTAAATTATAACAGGCAGATAATGCAGTTGTAAAACTTACGTAGTTCGTTGCCTTTCTTGTTTTGAGCATCTCAATCAGAAGTTGTATGGCATGTGAATACTTTCCATCTTCAACATGACTTGCCATCATGGAATTCCATGAAATTAAATCTTTCTCTGGCATTGTATGAAAAACAAACTCTGCATCCTCAGATGATCCAGCCTGAGAATACATACTTAAAAGACTATTACATACACAAACATTTGATTCCAGTCCAGATTTTATTATTAGACTGTGAAGTCCTCTTCCCCACTTCAAATGTTGTGCAGAACCGAATACCGGTAACAAGGCTGATATAGTAATATAATTTGTTTCCATGTGAGTATGACGCATCCAAAAGAAGTGTCCTAGAGATTCTTCGAAATGACCATTATGTGCACTTGCAGTAATAATTGAATTCCACGAAATAGTATCCCGTTCCTTCATGTTATTAAACACACATGATGCCTCCTCTACACTATCATAATTACCAAACATGGATATAAGGGAGTTTGCCACAGAGACACTACCGGTGTCTAATCCAGATTTGACAACATCTCCAAGGATCTGATAACCCATGGTTTTATCCCCAAACATTCCACAAGTTCTAATAACTGTAGCCATTGTATTTTCATTACAAATTAACCCATTGTTTCTTAAATGCCGATAAACATTTAGAACTTCTTTTGCATACCCATTATCTGCATAGCAAACCATCAAAGAAGTCCAAGAGACTATATTTGGTTCCTCAATCTCCTCAAAGAGTTTGTTAGCCTCAGAAACCATACAATGTGTACCATAAAAGTGCAGCAAACTAGTACCAACGAATACATTAGACATCAAACCGCATTTGATGACATAATCATGAATCTGAAGTGCCCCTTCAGTGATGCACCCTGACCTATCACAGGCAGTCACTAAACTAGCAACTACATAACTGCTTGGGGTAACACCATATTCTAACATGTGGCAAAAGAATTGCATAGCTTCATGGTACCGACCCACTCGAACAAACCCCGACATCATGTTATTCCAAGAAGCATCATTTCTGTTCAACATTTCATCAAAAACATGTTGAGCATAGTTTATGCTACCGAACTTGGAGTACATGTTAATCAAGGTATTTGTACAGAATGTGTTGAGTTGAATAACACCTTTAACGCAAAGTGCATGCAATGCTTTCCCAACAATTCCTTCAGTGATTTCTGAGAAACCCTTTTGAAGAAAACGTGAAACTTGGGGGTTAGGGTGGTCTTTGACGGGACAATGGATGCCATAGCTCAAGAATTCTGTTTCTTTTACGCATGTTTCGAGCTGATTTTGGAAGTTAAAAAGGGGTGAGTATGGAGTGGATGGGGGATGCACAATATTAAGAGTACAGAGCTTTCTACAATGCCTAGCCAGCTCTAACAATTGAACGATACCAGGCCCACGCAAAACACAGGACAAATAGTCAACACTTGCAAAGAAGACCTGCAAAAAATAAAATTGATCGTCCCATATCCCCAATTAGTATTCTTCAATCCACAAATTTCTGACCACCCTAAATCTTTTTTCTTTTTCACCTGAGGCCCAAGACACCGAAAATCTGAAAGTACTCTCATATTTTGCACCTCAGAGGCAGAGTCTTAGAGCCGCCACTGTCATTTCCAATTTCTAAAATCCAAACATAAATACAGGAGTGGATTTACTTAACTACTATTAGTTAAAAGAGAAGCAAATATCTGCAAATAATTGATAGGCATTGCATAAGTATAGTAGCAGTATATGCATTCATTCATGGTTCATATGTTGTTTGAACTTTATGCTGCCTTGTTATCTAATAGGTTATGCATAGTACATAATCAAACATTATAACAATAATTGCAAATAAATTCCTATATAGTATTAGTTATCATAAACAATGTATAAATAAAAATCATAAAGAAATTGGCAGTGAATAAATACAATAAGAATAGAGAGAACACGATTTTTACCCCAATTTGTTTAGCAGTGAATGAAGGAATCGAAGTGTGAAGGTAAAAGGTTGAAATGACACTGAAAGTGCTTCTTTTGTTGCGGTTTGAAGCGGTGGTGATCACGGTGGTGGTGGTGAATGAAGCTCCGGCGACGGTGGGAAACAAAGTTCAGCTTCCTAAGGCCGAACGAAGAGGAGTTTTTAGTTCTCGAGATGATTGGGAAGGGTCCAATGGGCCTAGTAAATAAAAGCCCAACACTTCTAAAAGGCCCAACTAATGTTTTAGTTTATAGTGTTGGAATTCTGAACTCCCTCTGCAGCACACCGAAAATGAAAACAATGGCTTCCAATGATAAATCTGCGAATTTTCTGAAGCATTACGGTTACGATTTGCTATTAGGATCAATCGCTGCTTTCTACATACTCATGGTACCTTACACTAAGGTCGAAGAAAGTTTCAACGTTCAGGTTTCTCTCTCTCTCTCTCTTTTTATATTGTTTTACATTAAATTTTTATTATTCGATTTTTTTTGTTTGTTACTGAATATATTATGTTTTTCGTCAAGGCAATGCACGATATTCTTTATCATCGGTTTCACTTAGATAATGTGAGTTTAATTTTTGCTATTTTTTAATTTTATTAATTTGTGGTTTTTATGTATATAATTTATTGTACTTATGTTTATGTTAATTAATGAACAGTATGATCATCTGGAGTTCCCTGGCGTGGTTCCTCGCACTTTCATTGGTAAGCTTGCTTTTGTATTATCAACCATTTTTTCTCCGGGTTTGGATTGACTTATTTAATTTTATCTACTAACATAAACACGTTTGAGACTATGTGGGAGAAGTTATAGAAACAATTTGTGACATATTCATAAGCTGATTTTAGTTTATTTTCATTTCATACGCCGTCCAGGATAGCTTATGTAAATATCCTATAGTGTATATAAAAACAGTTTGATTTTATTTTATTTTTTGTTATAGAAATAGTTTATATATAAGCACTTCTATGTTATAAACGCTTAATTAAATTGTTTATCTAAACGGTGCTCATATCTTAAAGAGTCAACTTACTGACAGTATGATCTCAATATAGGATTATTATTGAAAAGTGCACTGGTTTATGTACTAGTGTAGTAGCCAATAGGTCTATTTTTATTAAATTATACTCCTTATCTCTAATTGTGTTAATTTTGTAGGTGCTTTGCTTGTGTCACTTGTTGTGGCTCCAATTGTGTCTATTGCAAGTTTGCTGCATTTGCCGAAGTTTTATGCTCTTCTCATAGGTAACCTTTTTACACTTGACAGTCATTGACGCATTGCACATTATTTTTGCTTATTTTCACTTTCCTCCATTCAGAGAGTGCTGTAATGTTTAATCTTTCTTTTCCCCCTACATTTCCCTCATAAAATGCTAAAATTTATCAAACGTGGTGTCAATTTTCACTATCTCATGCTCTGTGGCTAAGTTAAGATTGCTTCAAGTGTGCAATGTATTTGCTTAATCTGGTTCTGTTGATAGCATGCATTTTCTTTTTCTTCTTTTGAGTTCATATTTTGACTTAATTATCATCAGCTGTTGCGCAATTTATTTTTCTTACATGTATCCTTTGTGTCGTATTTTTTATATGCAGTTCGAATGGCCCTTGGATGCATTATACTATGTACACTAAGATTCTTTCGCCGTCAGGTTTGCACCTTTGGCTCCTTTTTCCTCCTTCCTATATCTCTATTAATAATCAAAATGACCTTAATTGAGTAAATAACCATAATTTTTCCATGTACCAGTTCTCAGCAAAATTTCTGATATCTTACCTATCTAGAACTTTTCACAGATATGATTTCTTTTTGCTTAACTGGTTATCGTTGCTAATTTTCTATGATAAATATGATCTTATAAACATTCTAGCTAGTTTGCTATGCTTGTAGGAACTTGGCTCATTTATTTAATGCATTGTTCCTGTACTTTAGATAGGGTTTCTTTTCATGCAAAACACAGGATAGAATTATGTTTCTTGAGATTTGACTTGATAGTATTTTCTTTGCGAACTATTTAGAGGGGAAGAGTTGGGGAGTTGTTTCTTTGACCACTTTTTTTGAGGAATTGCGGAACTCTCACACAGATTTGCACATATTTTTTGTTTGTTCTTTTTGCTGCACTGTCAGGACAGGAGGATTCATTTTTATCTTGTTTCTATTAGTGAGTTCTCTACTAAAAAAACATCTAAGTGAACCAATGCTGGCCCTTAATACCTTAAAGGAATATTAATCATAAAGCATGTTTGGAATCACAGCGAGTTTAACAAATTTAATTGGCATTGTGATTTTGTTGAAGGCCCAAGGTGTACCTTTTACCAAAATCACAGTGACACCGTGATTTTTCTAAAGTTCCCGTCAATCCAAACATGTACACATGATCCCTCTCTTGGTTTTAGTGTCTATTTTCTCTCTGCTTCGAGCTATTGAAGTTTAAAATATGTTATATAGATTAAGTTTAAGATGTTCCCTGAGTCATGTTATTTGCTGTGCAGATAAGGAATAAATTTGGGCATCAAGTAGAAGCCTTCTTTGTGATACTAACTTCCATTCAGTTTCATTTTCTGTTCTATTGTTCTCGTCCACTTCCTAACATTCTTGCTTTGGGTATAGGTAACTAATTGGGCCATCTTGCTTCTTTAAATTTGTTGTACCTTTATTACTATTTATTATTAGTTCTTAATTATTATTGTTATTTCTAATGATGAACCTAGAAAGCGTGGCTATGACATTGGACATCAATATGATTAACAGAGACACTGAGATATACGATATCTTTTAAAATTACCGGACGCAATGCATCTATAATACAACACATAAAATTTGTATGAATTAATTTTAATATTTATTTATATATATATACACGATAACACAAATCTTAAATTTAAATGGAGAACTGATATTTGAAAGTTAGCGTATGTTATTGTAGAGATTTTACAATGATACTATTTATGTTATAATTTTTGTGTTTCTCATTTTATTGATATAAAAAATAAAAGTAAAATAATTATTATAATTATAATTATACAAATGGAAGTATCTGACCTGAATAGGTGTCTAACAAGGCTACTATTTCCATGTGTGTGTTTCCTTATGACGGCATGGTAGTTTATAGCACCAGGGGAAGATCCAGAATGCAAGATCTATATATGGGGACATTTATCTCAAAAAGGAAGGAAATCTTAGCTTAAGTATCCTAACTGATTCTGGAAAAGGGATTAATGATTATACGAAGAGAATTTATCTTTTCCAGGCAAAGAAGGAATGTTGCGCTTCAAACATAGAGGCCATATAGGAATTTTTTATTGGTAGGAGCTACTAGTGGCTTTAGTTTTGAACATACATGCATATGTCAAAAAGAGAGGGAGTTGAGAAGTCTTGAAACATACCGAATAACCATGTTTTTCTTTATTTAGGTTAAATTTATTTTCATTGTAGATATTCATGAGCCTTCACACTAAGCATTTAGGTGAGTTATTTATTGACGTGGCATTTGAGACTTTGTGACCTAATGGTGAAGAGGGAGTTCGATCTTTTTTACTTCTATTCTTCTCACTAAAAGTTGAATTTCCATGCTTTAAGTCCAAAAGGCTATTGCGTGATGGGTTGCACTAGAGATGTAGTAAAACCAACCATGAGCCTTCACCGTTGGAAGAGTTGGTTTTTGACAGAAATTGTGAGCCATATACACTATACAGTATAGAGACATGTTCTTATATGATGGTACTGATATAAAATTGGCAACCTATTGATGCTATATTGCACATAATGGATTTACTTGGATTAAGATTAGGAATTATTAAATCGTAATTGGAGTCTTATTTCAATCACTATTCGGCAAAAAATAGAAATAATGTAACATGGCAAGTGCTGCAAATAGGTTTATTTTAACACAGACAATATCAATGTGTATTTTTTAATTAATTTTCAACAATTTGATAAGATTATTTTTTAACTTAGTTTTGAATATTGTTGATAAGGAAAGAAGTTAGAAATTTTATAAATTACTATTGAAGAACAATTTTTGTTGCATTGATTCGGTAAATTTTGTATTTTTAATCTCACTTTATTTTCCCTGAAATTTTAATTTTTATAAGGGATTTTTCTTATGTGCTAGCTAGTCAACATCATGGTTTAGTGCTTTTCTTGATTTATTTTGCAGTGAATTTGGCATTTGGATACTGGTTCCAGGGGCGCTTTTATGCAGCTCTAAACTCTTTGGTATGTATGCCGTATGGTTTTACTTCAGTTTCATATTGGTGCAGATTCTTAGTTTTTTTTATAAGCTCTTATGTATTTTTTTTTTTCACTTCAAATCATATACATCCTTTTTGCAATGCCATTATTATTAAATATTCTGTGCCAGAATTAGTTCCCAAATTAATCTTTTACAGTAAAATTGCTATCTTTAAAGAGAAAATGTAAGCTAACAATTTTATTCTGTAACGATTAAATTTTGTGCTTACCATTAATGATTGTTATAACGAATAAAACCTATGTAGAATGGTGGTTTCTGGAGTGATGCCTTTTCAGTTATTTGTTTTATTTTATTTTATGAGAGGCAGTTATTTGTATGTTATGCACTGCCTTTTTCTGAAATAATCTCATGGCGCTTTCTGATTATCAGATTTTTGCTACAACTGTGTTCAGATGTGACATGCTGTTACTTCTTTGTCCCCTTGGGCTACAACTTCTTCTGGTATGTTGCACTTTTTTCGACCTTCTTTTAATTTGTCTGTTTCTCCTTATATGCTTGAACTGCAGTACAGAGGACCTGTTAAGCTGCCATTGTGTGTAACAGTGCATTTTTTGCTTCCTATTCTCTTTTTCTCTAAACAAATAAAATGAATGTCAACCTTTTCTCTCTATTTTGTATGAGAAATGTTATACTTATGTCAAGTGTAGCCAGCAGCATGTCCTGCTACCAGAATATAGTTGGTTCTTCATGAGTTTATTCAATATCAGCTCTGGACTTCTAATGTCAAATATAATCAGAATGTAATAAAGATCATATTTCCCAGCATAATTCTAATTAAATCTGTTTTGACTTTCTTTCCGTGATTAGTTTAGTTTTAATATTGAGACTTCCAATATGTGAGTTGTTTTTTATTGCATTCTGGTGAATTTCTATCTCAGGTTACAAGATGATTAGGGAAGGTGTTTGAACTTTGAATTGTTCAATTAGGTCGCCACAGAATCCCTGTGTACTCTAACATTTATTATTAAATTTAAACACAGATTGTCATTACTTTAACGGCGCTTAGTATGACAGTTTATTGTTGGATTGGAGAATAGTGTTTAGGATTGGAAGTTAAGTATTCTGTTTGATGAATTTTCTTACCCTCATTTTCTGGCCTTACAGTATTGGTCAAATAATTAAAAATTGAAAAATTTACTCTGAAAATTCCAATGTTAAATTAAAATGAACAAGCTTTGTGCCTGATAATATTTATCTCTTGAAGGGAAGACAAGAAAAATTTCAGTATGGGGTGCTTTGAAACACTGCACCGGAGTGGCCTTCTTCTGCGTTGGTTGGTGACATGTTTTTTTTTTATTAATCTTTAATTTAAGTAAAAGTTAAATTTATGTTAACAGCAGTGCGTTCATTAAAATTTGATTCTGACATTGAGGTATCCTACATACATTACAGGTATAACCTCATTGGTTGACTCAATTATGTGGAAAAGGTTTTTGTGGCCAGAATTTGAAGTCTTTTGGTTTAACTCTGTACTGAACAAGAGTTCTGAATGGGGAGTATCCTTCACACAGTTTATAAATTTTCAGAGTTTATATTGAACAACTGCTTAGTGCTTACTATAGAATATGAAAATATATGATATATATATTTTATGAGCATGGTGTATTTAATTTTCTTCTGGCTCTCAATTTTATTACCTTTTCTATGGTTGTGAACTGTGAGACTAAGCCTTGATTTAGAGGTAGTAGGCGAGGCCGGGTTTTTTTCCCTTTTTTTTCACTTAGAGGATGACACCTGGGCCTAAAGTCTGGTATGTCCATGATCGAAGGAGTAAGAAAAGGAAAATGGGGATACCTGAGTTGTTTATTTGTTACTGGTTTAGGTGGGGATACCTGAGTTGTTTAGTTAGATATGCTTTTGCTAAATCTCTGCAACAGTGAGTATTTTAAGTGTATTGAGATTAGGGTGGTCAGTGATTCTCTTTGTAATCATCATTGATAATAGTGAATTTCTGCTCTGTTTTGTCTGCAGGTGAGCCACATGGATCCTATTCTTATCGTTATCCAAAATCTGCATTTTGTTTGTTGCTTTTGATAATATTGTGTAATTTGTATTTGATAAGTTATTATGTTCCTTCACAATGTTTTTGTTAGACACATGCTTTCCATTGGTACTTCACATCCGCGCTCCCTCGTTCACTGCTTGCCGCATATCCCCTTTCATTGGTAAGTCATCAATTACTAGATATTGTCCCTAAAAGTCAAAATGTTGCTTGTTATGTTAATTTCTAACTTTGGCTTATTCTTCCCAATACCAAGCTTAAAGTTTAATATTTTCCCTATAGCTTGTGTTCTTTATTATTTAACTATGTTATTATCCAAAATTATATAATTACATCTTATTTAAGAGATATTTATTATTTAGGGATTTAATTTAATTTCATGAGAATTTTATTTTTTAGGAAATTACTATCCAATTAATATTTATCTATAATTTATATTATCTTGGGGTTATTAAGATATCCTATTGTTCTGCATCACTTGCCCCTCCAGTATTGGACACTCCCCCCACCCCCAACTTCTTCAGGCAAAAGAAAAGAAAAATAAAAAGGAATTGGGAAAGGATAAAGAAGAAAGCATGTTTCTCTTCCTGACTTGACAAGCTGTCTGCTTTGCAGTTTGGTTTCTTAGTAGACAGAAGGGTACGGTCTTTTGGTTTCCCAGTTCTTGCCTTCATTTTGCTTTATTCTAAGCTTCCCCACAAGGTACTACAATTAGACTATGAAATCTGTTGCTTAATTTGTGTCAGTCATCAAACCAAAAGTTGCATCTAACATTCTTTTGATGGATACTGCAGGAGCTTCGTTTTATTATAAGTTCAGTACCAATATTCAACTTGTCTGCTTCTATTGCATGTAATAGAATGTAAGGTCTCTATGCTTATCTAAGTTTCATTTACATAATTGACCTTCAGGAAGCAGAATATTTACCCAAGATTTATCTTGTCTTACATGTGGTTTTTAGTTGAAATGTTTGTGCTCAAATGTGAAATAGACACGGCAACTTGTTAATTTCAGTTTTATATGGGTCGATAAAACATAATTGGGTTTTCCCGCACTTTCTTAAATTATTTCATCATGTTTGTAGACATGTATCCTAAAATATTACTGAAAGGGGATATTGTGGAATTTGAAATATAAATGAATTTTCATTCCTCTCCTTGTTTCCGTGGCATTAGTTTGTTTATGAACAATACTGAATTTAAAATTAGTAGTCAATCTATATCTTCGCTTTAGGATTGATGATGCTGTGCCAGGCAGCTCAGTGGATCAAGGAATTAAGTTTGCTTCCTATACTTGAGCATGAGAACCTGAGTGGAAGATACCTCTACTTCGATTTAGACAAACTTCAATTGTTCCTTAGAGATGTTCGTGTGATGTTGTCGTGTGGTATTTTTAAGAAGATGCATATTCCTTGTTTGATTTAGTTATGTAAACAATGGTTTAAGCAATGCATTTTTCCAAGTTCCTTGTAGCACCAAAAATTGCAAACTTACAGTAGCGAAATCCATAGGAGCAAGTTATTTCAATACAAAAAGAATCTTGCCCATCCTTCTATTTATTGCTTCTTCTGGACTGGACTATTCATTTTGGTAGTCACCAAGTGATTTGTGATTATAGTACAAGGGTAAAATATAAGACGTCAAAGTGATGAGAATTCCAGAGAGATAAGTGTTTAGGGATTGTTTCTGAAGAATTGTATTCTGCATTATACACTCAATCGGTTACAAATTTTAATGACCTGCAACAGTAACACGCTAACTGCACTCTACACATCTACAGATGTCCTTTACAGTATCTACAGTGCTTCTATAGAGTCCAATATGCTTACAGGATATACAAAGTATAATCAATACAATACAAATCATATACACTAATGGTGACGATTGAGTGACGATTGAGTTGAACTGTATTTGTAATCTTAATAGAGATTTTAGAATGACGTTTCTTTTTGGAAAAATTAACTTGACTATTTTCTTGTTTTCTTACCCTTTTGTGTTGTACGTTACTAACCTTCATTAGTATGTGTTCTGAAATGTTTCAGTTACAATAATAGGAAAAAGATGATCTGGAATTTGATTTTCTTCATCATGTTGGGGCTTCTTCTAATGAGGTTGGTTCACCGGTCATTTTGTTTAGTTGGTGATGGATATATCTTTTATGTGCTTATTCTCTTTCTTGTAGTCTTGTAGGAACCATCACAACTTTTACTGCCTCGTATTGGAACTATCCTAGTGGTCATGCCTTAGAAAAATTGCATGGGATTGGTGAGTCCGTGAGTTCTAAAATGTCCATGCATTTCCTGCAAAGCATTTAGCTAGAAATTTGCCTTGAAAAAATACTGCTCCATTTCCTTATCCTGTTCTTCATAGTCAGTAGTAGCAAATTCTATCAAATTGTTGTACCTGGTGAATCATCTGATGGATTAGTAAAATTTTAAGTATGGCCCATTGAGTGTGATACTTAGATCATGAATTGATCTATGAAAAGAGCTATTGTCATGAGTGTTATCTGGCTGTTCATTTTATGACATTTCTGGACTATATGATTAATAATTGAGTTTGAGGTGTTGTATATAGACTCAATGTCTGACGAGCATTCTGTTGATTAAAAAAACCCCAATCAGGAAAATCAATAAATGGAAAAAATAGAATATTGTTAAACATATTGTTAAATGTAGTAATTAGCAAAGAATAATTGTTAAATGAAGATATAGTTAACTATAGTAATTAGGAGAGAATAATTCAAGAACGGAATTATTAGAAGTAGATGTAATTAAATACAATAATTAGGAGAGAATAATTCTATAATGGAATTATTAGGAGAATAATGTAGAGTGGGTGAATTAGGAAAAGATGAATAAAATTAATAGAAGAGAAAAGAGGGAAATCATAATGTGAAAGAATTGGGGCCTTAAGGAAGGGAGATGCAGGTTCTAAAAGATCTGCCATTACAATGTCCTTGAAAGAAAATAACCTTTGTTGTAAATGGATGATTTTTTAATTTAGCTTCACGTGTTGTAAAGTGGTACTAATGTTGTGTCTTTCATTACATAAAAATCAAGTTCATGGTTTAGTTGAATCATATGGCTCTCACTTCTCAGCATATGCTTCTCTTTTCTCTCTCTTAATATGGTAACAAGCCTAGTTTGTTGTCTTTTTCACGACTTTCTCCCAAGTGATTTTATATGTTTATTTATTTTTTTGTGGCAGGTTTTCATAGTGATACTAATGAACAATGGGTTCACATTGATACATTTTCCGCCATGAATGGAATATCTCGCTTTTGTGAATGTGATTTGCCGTGGAGGTATATTTTGCTTCCTTATTTTATACATGCTTATGAATTATGATGCAACTCGTTAACAAGCAAGGATCCAAACAATGCTTGACTGTAATAATCATTCGAGTAGGCCAGTTAAGACATGCCTTTCTCATCTGTAGGCTATTTAGTAACCAAATAACATTACAGTTTTCTGTATTCACTGTCCTAGGAATGAAATCCACTATATTTATATTCTGCGGTTATATTTTCAAAATTATCATCAAGAATCAAGATCAGTCTCACTTATTTCCCCAGACAATAAATTAATGTCAAGAAAAATTTCATTTAAATGCTTTGACACACTTTGTTTCTGCATAGCGTATCCTCCTCTCCTGCACACTCGTGCTTTTAGGTTTACCCTCCTCTTGGATAAAGTAGAATTTCTATTCTATTTTTTACATTGTAAACTATATTGGTATGACATAGTTAAGCCTCCTGTCGGGGAGGTCGGTAGTTGAGGCCTTTATCAACGTGCTGAAATATATGATCTGCGTTCTCGTGTCCTTTTGAGGTATTTGATTTTGGCTGACTGTAGTCTTCTTGAGTGTAACAAGAAACTAAAGCTATTTGTATTAATGAACATGTTTCTAGTCAAAAATATAAAACAATTAAGCTATATCCACTTTTCTTTGGTGCAGGTATTCTAAAGAAGAACAAATTAGCTTGCAAGAATTTCAGCAAAGAAACTTTACTTTCCTAATAAAGTGAGTCATCCATTAACTGACATATCATTAAGATAATATAACATAGTATAAAGATATTATAAGATATTGTCTAATATTCAAACCCTTTTGAAGTGGGATTTTGTATATGATTGATTACACATTTCAGTGCACTGACTTAGTAATTTTCTCATATCTGATATTTTTCTTGGTCTTTAACAGTGAACATCCTGTGATCAATGGATTCAAGTGTGTATTTACTGAAGATGGTTTCTCAAGAATGCGCATTAAATTTGGCTTTCCGCCAATTTTACTGGTAAGTAGTTGCTGCAATTGACAACCGGTTCAAACAATGAATGCTTTTTACCTTACAAATTAGTTATCCGTCTTTGGACCCTTTGCAGGTTAAAGAGCCCAAAGTGTATGTCCATGGAAACTTAGAAAACAAGGTAGTTGTCAACAAAATTTGGCCTGGCTGCCCATAAAACCTGTCTGGCTTGATAATCTATTTGAAATTCGTTAAGTTTGAAGGTGTTAGTTTCCTTTGTCCCCTTTTTTTCATAGTAACCTGTTGGTAGTGAGAGAGCAAGTTTGTGTGAAGTTGACATCCACACATCTACTGACAGTTGCCTGTATTCAATAGTTGATGATGACTTGGTATATATTGATGTTAATCTTGCAGCATTTCAAATCTTTTTGGGATATAATTGTCAACGATGTTTGAAGTTATTATTTTTTACATCTGAATGACATATAGCAGATTCATAATTGCCGGTTAAACAATTTGTCCCGCGACAACTTAACATTGTTTATTCTTTTGATATTGCCAGAAAAACTTGTGTTAATTCTGGTAATGCCAAATTGTTTATTCTTTTTCTAAGTTTACACTGCTGCTGCTGAAATGTTGATGATCACATCATGCTGCCATTGCAAGTGCAAAAAACCGTTAATTTTTAGAAACCCCGCAATTAACTTTAGGATGAACAATAGAACGGATCATAAAATTTAATAATTTTTTTCAAAAAAAATTATTATATAATTTTGATCCCGCTCATTTGGGTAATTGTTATTTTTATCGCAATTCATTTTTAGTGATTATAATTCCTGAATTTTTTTTTTTTTTTATAATACATCAAATAATGAAATTAAACACCCAAATGGGTTAAAACTGATACAGGAGGGCACAAAAGGGTCTTCCTCTAACCATACCCTCTCTTCATGGGCAATACCATAATTTGCAATACAATGAGCCATAACATTTCCATCCCATTTAGTGTGATTAAAAAGTGTGAGCTTCTTTTCTCTCCCATGATTTTTCATAAAATCCTTAATTTTTATTTGGATTAGCCAATTCATAGAAACCGCCTTAAAAAATAAATAATCAAAATGAAATAAAATAGACTAGCTCAACAATCCTCTAAATGCCTAAGACATAACCTTTGAAATGTTTCTACTTCTCTTAATCAAATATCAACTTGGCACAATCTCTATGCCACATAGTTTCTACAACAAATATCCTAAGCGACATCAATCTCCAACTAGAAAGCTAAAACTTTCGCCATCACCACTTGTGGAATGTATCTCTGATACCAACAAGTAAATATGGTTCAATAGTTTATTTTCTTTTACTAAAACTAGTCTTAATATTCATTAAAATAGTTGGGGTTTGATGATGAAATTAAAATATGGAATATTTTAAAGATTAAAAAGTTAATTTGAAATATTTTGTTTTGTGCAACTTGGGTCTCAAGAAATTTTTTTGGAATTGTTTGCTTTTGAGTTAACTTTGATATTTCAATTAGTAAGACTTCATTATAATTTATTGTTAAGTTTAGCTACACAGTTATAATTTTTTGTTAAAAGACATAATTAACCTGTAATTAAATCTAGAATATATAGATGGGAAGAGAAAGGAAAAAACTTTTATTAAAATACAAGCACATATTCTTAAATAAAAATATATTTATAATTATATTAAAAAAAACAGCAAAAACACACACGTGTAAGATGGAGCTATGATATCCAATTGAAACATTATTATCTTGAAACAAAACAAAACAAAATTTCATATCATTTCCTAAGTAGTTGTTGTTTGAGAAAAAGAAGATGATGAGAACGCCGCATCTTCAATCTTCATTGCAAAACCAAAACGGTTCTCTTTCTCTTTCATCTTCCCTTTGGTATTCTCAATCTGACGCATCACTTGTTCCCACAAAAAGGGTGAGTGTGTGTTACAGTTACAAAGGAGGAGTCTCTGTGACTTGTTCCATTTCAAAGATTCACAATTATGGTACCGTTGATTACGAGCGCAGACCCACTGTGAAGTGGAATGCTCTATACAAGAGGATTTCTTT
The DNA here is from genome assembly GCA_037974755.1 of Cicer yamashitae. Lineage (NCBI taxonomy): Eukaryota > Viridiplantae > Streptophyta > Magnoliopsida > Fabales > Fabaceae > Cicer > Cicer yamashitae. The sequence goes on along the minus strand of JBBPBQ010000002.1, from coordinate 55,548,648 downwards.
GATGGATAATCCTGAATTCGGTTCTGCTTCTGTTTTGAATCAGTGGGAGAATGAAGGCAAAACTCTCACTAAATGGGAACTTTGTAGAGTTGTTAAAGAATTGAGAAAGTACAGAAAACATCACAGAGCCCTTCAGGTAAATTATGTTAAACAGCTTCTAATAGCATATAGTATTGCAATTGCATGTGATTGTGATGAAATCTTTTAGCATTGATAATTTTGGAGTTTAAGAATAATGTCCTTATTTAGTCTGTGTGAACTGGTGAAATCAAATAGCAAGAATAGTTGGAAGAGTTTTTTATGTGTCTTACAATTTAGTATTTAACTGTTGTAATATAGGAGCTTATGAAAGTAATGATTAATGATGAAATGTTGCAGATATATGATTGGATAAACAATAGACCAGAGAGGTTTAGAATATCTGCAAGCGACGCTGCAATTCAGTTAGATCTAATCGCAAGAGTTCACGGAGTTTGTAGTGCAGAAGGATTTTTTTTGAACCTAGTCAATGATTTAAAAGACAAGAGGACATATGGTGCCCTCTTGAATGCATATGTTCATTCTAGATCGAGAGAGAAGGCAGAATCTTTACTCGACGTAATGAGGAGTAAAAGGTACTTAATCCATTCACTACCGTTTAATTTAATGATGACTCTGTACATGAACCTTCAGGAATATGATAAAGTTGATATGTTGGTTTCAGAAATGAAAGAAAAGAGCATTCAGCTAGATATATATACATATAATATCTGGTTATCTTCTTGTGGATCTCAAGGATCAATAGAAAAGATGGAACAAGTATTTGAACAAATGTCAAAGGATCCTACCATTGTGCCTAACTGGAGCACATTTAGTACAATGGCTGCAATGTACATTAAGATGGAACTGTTTGAAAAAGCCGAAGAGTGCTTAAAAAAAGTCGAGGGTAGAATATTAGGTCGAGATAGAATACCTTTTCATTATCTCCTTAGTTTGTATGGAAGTGTTGGAAACAAGGACGAAGTTTATCGTGTGTGGAATGCCTATAAATCAATGTTTCCGAGTATACCAAACTTGGGATACCATGCTGCTATTTCTTCTCTAGTCAGAATGGACGATATTGAGGGTGCAGAAAAGCTTTATGAAGAATGGGTTTCTGTAAGGCCTTCTGATGATTCTAGAATAGGAAACCTTCTCATAAGTTGGTATCTTAAGAAGGGAAAATTCGATAAAGTTTTCAGTTTCTTTGAGCATATGACTAAGGGTGGTGGATGCCCGAATTCAACTACATGGGAGCTTCTTTCTGAGGGTCATATCGCTGAAAAGAGGGTTTCGGACGCACTGTCCTGCTTGAAGAAAGCTTTTATGACTAGTGGTTCAAAGAGTTGGCAACCAAAGCCAATAAAATTGTTGGCATTCCTTAAGCTTTGTCGAGACCAAGACAATATGGAGAGCGCTGAGGTTTTAATTGAGTTGTTGAAGAAATCAGAATACGATAAAGATGAAGCGTTTGCGTCACTCATTGGTGAAGATGAATTGTCAAACAGGATGGAAACAATTGATAGAACTGATGATATTGTTGACAATGAAAACATGGATGATGATGATGATGACTCTCAAGTGTTGTTCAACCAAGTAGAGAGTAGCTTTTGACTAATGGAAAATGGGTTGCTAGAACATTGAAGGGAATATTTTGATATTCTTTTTCTCAAAGCTTCTATGGCTTATCAAGCCAGATATGAAGTGCTAGCTGCTATTTGAACTACAACAAGTTTGGAACTTTTTTGCTAGCTTAGGACATGGACTTGTGATGTTTTGCTCTAATAGGAATTGAGTCTAATGCATGTCATTTGAGGCCATCCTTATGAATGTTTTTTATGATTTGTGTCTTTTTAAATATGATTTTTTTATACTTGGACTAAAGTAGTGTTACATGGATGATAGTTTGAAATTGGACCCTTACTAGAAAATGGTACATAAAATTTATATGTTACTTCCTTGGTTCCTTTTCCTTTGTCTTCGCCATTGTTATGGCCGAGCTGCAAGACTTTATTCTAAGGAAGATTAATTAACTAGTGTGGGCAATTTATGCAAGTGAGGAGTTATAATCCATTTTCTCTTTTTTCGTTGTTGACAAGTTCAGAGTTATAATCCATTTGTCATATAGCAATTTACATTGAAAGAATAGCAAACACTTTCTATTTGCACTTGTTGGGTATGACTCATAGGTACCGTAAGATTCATAATTTGAGCGGAGCGAGTGAGATCCTGTCCCCTCCCAATTGCATTCAAATTGCTAGGCATATTTTCAGGTTTTTTAGATTGTGTGTCGATATCTTAACTACTATAAGGTCAAAGTACAAAGCAAATTAAAAATGTATAACTACTATAAGATAGAAGAATACAACAAAGTTAATAATAGTTAAGCAATATTATTGAAAGAATAGTGAAATAAATTATTAAAAAAAAATTGTGTGCACCAACAACTTCAACAAATGTCAATACATCACATCTTAAATACTATGTTCCATAAGACAATTTCCCATTTCAACACTTTCGTTCAGAGTATGTGTTGAAGAGGAAAATGAATGTCCACTAATGAAGGAGCACAAAATCAACATCAATGAAGAAAGAAACGTCATTTAATGACCAACGATACACCAATGAGGGTGCACAAAATTAGCAGCAAATTTGAAGGATAAAATAATGTCATCCAAAATCAAATAAGAAACGAGAAGAAGAAAAAGAAAGAGTTGCGGATGAATTTTGATGGTGGATGTCATTTTTTTTTATATGAGAAGAAATACAAACAATAATGAAAATTAATGTCTTAGAAAACTAACTCCGATTGCTCTACAAGCAGAGTGTCAGAGAGTTGAGGAGGACAACTTTGAAGGATGATAGTAAGTTAAAGAGAAAAAGCACCATACTTAACAAGTCAATCTACACAAGAGTTTCCTTCACATAAAGTACGGATAAAATTGAGATCCTAATCATATGACATGTACTTCTTGATGTGAGCTATCAATGGTGCATATGGATGGGCCAACGGAGGAAGGTCTCTCAAAGTAGCAACATCGACTAAGAGTTGGATTCATAGATAATTGAGCGAAAACCAGCATTACAAGTCATTTCTAGACCTCGAGTAATAGCAACAAGTTTGACATTCATATTAATAGTGAAACCACAATTACCAAAACAACCAAGGAGCCACTCATCACTAGTATTGCGGATGATTCCACTATATCCTGAAGTACTTGGATTGCCAGAAGAACTAACATCAACATTCAATCTATAAACATTTGAAGGAGGGAGCTTCCATGATGAGGAGGCTTGGCCTTAATACGTTCACCTAGATAGATACAGATGTGAGTTAGCACTTATAATGATTCATAACTTATAAACTAACAAATCATAACTAATTTGCAATTTTTTAAAAATAAAAAAAAATAAATAAATAAAAACTAACTAACTTACTATTAACACTTATAAACTATCTATAACCGACTCTAATTATATCTAATAAATCTCAAACAATGTATAACACTTCATGATTATATATACACAAAAGGTATTTGTAAAATGTGCATAGCTCAATTAAGTCATAACAACAAGTGCCTTGGGGGTGATCACAAAGGGTGCATGTTGGTCCTCCTAACATGAAACTTGAAAGACACCAAAAAGCTTATACTCTTAGACCAGTCCACTCAATGTTTGTGTATTATAAAACCAAAATATAATTAATATTTTTTACAAAGTTATTTATTTATATATAAAAATTATTAGCAATTTTAGTATAATGACATGATATGCATACTTTTCTCCAACATGTAACTTTGCTAGTGGTTATAGAATCTTGTTCTCTTTCTGACAGGGTATGCATTATTTGTTCCTTGGAAATTGTTGGTTGGTTCATATGTGTGTTCATCCATATATATTCCATTACCAATATAACCATAATTCGAATGGTGTTGAGACTAGTGACTCAACTAATTTAATTGGTGTTGAGATGCATCTTTCGAGTCTATTTGATAAAAAATAACAAATAAAGTCTCATAACGAATGAATTTAAAAACTAAATGATAGTTGATAGCGAATAAACTAATTGATAGTTGATAGTGAATAAATTAATAGATTGAATTTAAAATATTTAATAAAATTAAAGGTTAAATAACATGAAAATATATTTTAAATTAATATTTAAATTTATTTTTTAATTAAAATAATAAAGTTAAAAATGAGAAGAAGAAGAAGAAAAAAAATAAATTATATATAAATTATAAATTTGAACACTATTTGAACTAGTATCTTAAATAATGTTATAAAGCTCGTGAGAAAAAATAACATCACCAAATAACGATACTTAATTTGATCATACAAACTTAAATGCTATAAGTTGGGGGTTTGGCTTGCCAAAAAGAACCTAAATTTAAATAACTTTAACCCCAAAGACATTTGAACAAGAGATTATTTACTTTTCTTCACGAGCAAGCATCCAATTTCAAGCAATAGTTACTTTTTCCTCTCAAGGTTAAGTAGAAACACGTATTATTTGGACACAAAAATTTGATACTGTATAATTTATAAGTGTGTACCATATCCAGAATATAAAGAAAAAAAAATTCAAAAAAAAAGAAATAATTAATATAAAATTCAAATCGTATTTAAATATGAGATTTGTTGTCAAATTTTATGTTCCAATATTATTTAGAAGTATTGAGAGGAAAGATAGTTGTACACCAAATGAGACAAGAAGGTTGACACTTGACAATGTTGGTCACAAATCTTACACACAATTTTGCTTTCCTAGCACGTTAGATTAGATCCAAATAAAGTGTGTCATGCTGCAAAAGCTTCATGTCTCTATTTTCGATCTATTTGCATGTAAACCCAATACTTCCAATTTCCAATTGGGTTATGTATCTTATTGTGGCAAAATACATCTCATGCTAGCTGTTGTTTCTTTGTACTACATTCATTTGTTTCCTTGTGCTAACATGTTGACCATAGGGAATGCAATATTGTCGCCCTTCAAAGTATCATAATAAATTAATTTATATTGAGATTTTAAGATATAAAAGTACTATTGATTATATTATTTAAAAAGCAGTGATGGATGTCATGTAACAAACAACATATTGTGAGTATGCACTATGTATTTAATTCATTTAAATAAATAAAATAAACATAATAATTTCCTAGATTTACAATTTACAAACATAATAATATATAGACCATTTATCTTTAACTTTTCAAATATTGTGAAATATATAAATCTCATAAAAAGTTGATAAATAATGTCTTTATTTTTTAAAAGTTACAAATAATTTGAAATAGATAAAATATTATAATGAAATGAAGTATTAAAAAGTGGCTATACAGTACTATTATATTATTCAAACACTGAAATTGATTATGGTCACATGAACCAATCTTGAAGCCAAAGCACTTCTTATCTGTCTGAATATGTTTTAAGAGAAGTAGGAACAAAAGCAGACTACAATGTTGTGGACAAAACATAGCAAATCCATGTCATGTCACCCACTTGTACTAGAATCTAAACACATGCAAAGGCCTCAAATTTGTGGGACCCTTACCCTACACTACTCACAAATTCCTCACATGTAATCACATGAAGAGTATTTGAATATCACCATAAGAAAACCACAAATTATTTTCAAGAAAAGGACATTAATTAATCCAACAATAAACATACCACTTTTCCCTCTTTTACAAATCAAATTTTGAAATTAAAGATGAAATCAAAATCATTACCCAATTCAAAACCCAAAACTTTTCTACCGGAAAAGGACCCAAGCCACCACTAATATGCCAATTTACAAGTCATAATTTAAATCACTAGGGCCATTTGGATAAAGAAAAGTACCCACCTTTGTAAACCCCTCTATATCTCTTTTATATATAGTGAGAGATTTATTCTAATAATTCTTATGATAGTTACTTTATTTAATAATTATATAATTTGTTGACTTATTAATTATTTTATTTGTCATGATGTCATTTTTGTTTACTCCACACGTAATAAGAAATAATTATAAATAGGGAATAATAATTTTATCAGATTATTTTTATTAACAATTTAGAAATAATATATTTAATATTAATTAAAGAGTATAATTAGAAAACATATTAATCTTCTATTGAAAATTGAAAATTGAAAATTTAAAATGATATTTATTTAAGAAAGTCTCTTTTACTACATTCATCGGAAGATAGATGAAATATATTAGAATATATGAAAATATATTAGAATATTTTTTATATATTATATTAAAATATCTCATTTTATATATTAGGATTAGTTGTCTCTTAAAATATTATAAATTATTTCTTAAGATTAATTTCTATTTAAATTATTATGAATTTCTTTTTGGTTTTTCTTATCAAACTAGGAACAACTAATTACCAATAATATATTAATCTTTACTAAAAAAATATTTATTAATTATCATATTCAAAATTCTTATTATTTATCTTTCTTTATTTCATCTAACACCTACAATTTTAACAAACTATGTATATGCATTTAATTTTGTCGATCCAGCTGTAACATATGATAACACAGATGGATAAATCTTTTCCATGTAATATAAATAAATTTTCAAAATCAAATCAAAGTAAAACAAACTTAATCAATTTTATATGATTTATTTAAAATCATGATAGCTCTCAAGTCTCATCTATCTTGATTTTATCTTAGCATAAAAAATCTTTCTCGATTTTATTTTTTTTAAAACAAAAATCTCTCGATCTCATCTCACTATAACCTGCCATCAACTATCTCTCTCTAATATATATATATATATATAGAGACACACCTATCACACATAAAAAAATTAAAAAACTCTTTGGAACAAAACATTGTTATAGTACAATCCATGGCAGAGTTAGAGAGTCCAATGATGCCAAAGTTGATAACTTTCCTATCTTCTCTTCTTGAAAGAGTAGCTGAATCAAATGATGAAACACAACAACAACAACAACAAAAGATATCTGTGTTTCATGGTTTAACAAGACCAAACATCTCAATTCAAAGCTACCTTGAAAGAATTTTCAAGTATGCAAATTGTAGTCCATCATGCTTCATTGTTGCTTATGTTTACCTTGATCGTTTCACTCAAACACAACCTTCTTTGCCTATTAATTCCTTCAATGTCCATCGCTTGTTGATTACTAGTGTCATGGTGGCTGCTAAATTTATGGATGATGTGTAAGTTTATTTATTCAATTATAATTTTCTTAAGAAAATTTTGTCTTCTATTTTTGTTCTTTTAGACGGGTTCTAATCATAGCCCGAAATATGATATTTATCAGTTGAATTAAGTTTTGCAGATGAATTTTTTTATTCTTATTTAAATTTCTTAAATTTTAAAATTTTGATGATTAGTGATTAATTTTGGGTGTTACCCTTTTCTTTGAGTTCACACAATTCATGTGATTCTTAAAAAAAAATGTTCTTAGAAATTATATTGAGTTTGGTATAATGATGGTTAGGTTGCTCTGTTTTTCCTCTGTTTATTATATAACTGAATGTTACACTAAAATATATTTGTTCGGAATTTGAAGTGTTCCACTTCCAATACTATGGAAAAAAAAAATTTAAAATTTTTCTTCTTTGTTTGGCTTTTCCTTTCTTCTACTGTTCTTACGTAAAGTTTCATTATCTATGGTAATAATTTAATAACTATGAACATTAATTGTAAAAAAAAAAAAATACCTTTAAATATGATACAATTTGGATGGCACTTATCCCACATTTTGTTCTGTTTAAACTATTAAATTGATATAGTTATTTATTTATTTTTTTAACAAAATAAGTCACAATGTAAATTGGTATATCAAAAGTGTCCTAGTAAAATTTGGCTACACTTTATATTTGTTAAACTCCAAAAAGAATATAATTAACCTTTCTTTAGTAAAAAATATATATATAACCTTTCTTGTGAAAAATACTATGTCCAGGCTGGGTAAGTGTCCTATTAAAATTTGTTTACACTTTTATAGTTATTAATTAAAACTCTAAAAAAGAATATAACCTTTCTTGTGAATAATACTATGTGTCCAGGCTGGCTTTCCTTTAGACATACAATCAATCCACCCACGTGACTCTGCTAACTTACTTTATAAGTACTTTACAAAACTAAATTTTTATTTTTAATATATATATATATAAATGATCAAATTACACTCGTGTAACTAATATTTAGACAATAGAAAAAATATTCAGACATATAATTTAACAACTAACATTGTATTTGAATATAATTTTATGTTTTATATTAATTGTTTTTCTACATCATTGGTTTGCATACACACTCATGGGTTATATACACTGTCTACCTATGGTTGTGAAATTCTTGTGTACAAATAGCACCTCTATTTAGATAATGTTTATACTCTTGAATAATTTTTAATCAAAAATAGAGTTTACAACATTCATTGTTAATTTAAAAATTTGTATCATATAAGTTACACTTCTTTATATAGTCTAATTGGCGGATAACATGAAATTATTATCTTAGTCGTGGCTTAAAACTAAGTTTATATGTTTTTCTTTTCATTTTAGTCATTGATGGAACAAACTAAAAGTGTGGTTGATCCTAACCGTTAATTCTGAATTAGGTATTTGGTTGTGCCGTCGTTTAGTCGAGTACTTATCTTATATCATTATTTAAATTTTTTTCTGTGCTTGAATAATATTTTTTTTATTTAATTATTTGGCTTCTTAAAAAAAATATAAATAATTTTGTTGGTGATTTGCTTATTTATCATAAACATTTTTACATGACCTAATATTATTATTTTTTGCTTTGTCCTTGTCTATGATTTATAATCATCAGGTACTACAATAATGCTTACTATGCAAAAGTTGGAGGAATCACCAAAGCAGAAATGAATTTTCTTGAGTTGGATTTCCTATTTGGTTTAGGTTTCAATTTAAATGTAACACCAATCACTTTCCAAGCCTATAGTGTTCATCTTCAAAGAGAAATGTTTCACATGCAACCTCTAAATTTTGCAGATTCAACCATAAATTTAGCAAAATCACTAAAGGCACATTTATGCTTCAATGAAGATGAATCTTCTCATCAAAAGCAAAAAAAGCTAGCTGTTTGATTTTTGTGCATTTTCTCAATGCATGTAGAATGGTTGACTAGTTGTAAATGTAGTGAATCTATTAAAGATTGGCAATTAAATTACTTTTCCTTATGGATTCCTTTTAGATTCTTTTTTTTTTTTTCAATTTTCCTTTGCCTTATTTTTTATCTTTTCAATTGATGAAATGCATGTGATTATATTATCAGGTATTGTTAGTTCAAAAAAAATACAATCATGTTATTATTCAGAATATTTCCTATTTACAACTTCCCATGTCAAGTTTGGTATTATGTTGATGAATTTAATTAATAATTATATATTTACCGACCGGCACAACATAATTTATCCACAAGGTAAAATTTGAAATAAGACCTTTTTAAAATTAATATTACTTTTATTTAAATATTTATCTTTGCTATAAATTTCTATATTTTAAAGCATAAATACTGGGGTTGATGTAAATATTTTTTTAGTCTGGATGCAACGTCATATAGTTTATATATACTTTGACATTTTAAATTATTTTTATGGATAAGCTTAACTAATACTAACTTTATTTTAAAAATAAATTTGTTGCTAAATGTAAATCTATTTTTAAATCACTATTTTTTTTTAATATACTTCTAAATAATAATAATACTTTTTTTCCTTTAAAAAAATACAACTTTTGTTTTATAATTCTATTGCCAATCGTAACTTATACATTTAAGTGTAATCTAGCTAGGAACATCCTTAGATAAAATTGTCATATTAAATAAACTAC
>JBBPBQ010000002.1:55494818-55538372 GCA_037974755.1 Cicer yamashitae | reverse complement strand
TTCATTTGCTATCGATTAAAAAATGTAATTTTAACATTTAATAACTTAGATATTTATTATTAGAGATTTTAACATGATAAAGTCATTTTTTAAAAAAAAAGTATCTTTCAAAAATGATTTTTATAAAGAGCTTTTCAAAATAACTTTTTATTTTAATAATTTTTTAAAATTTCATTATCTAAAAAAAATTGTAGCAAATAGATAAAATACTTGTAAACTATTAAACTAATTTTTATTTGAAGCTTTATTTTTTAAAAAAATATTATAATAAGAAGATAAAAAACTATAAAAATATTTTTTAAAAAAATCTTAAATAAACAAACTCAATATTAATGCAAAAAAAGTTCTATTGGTGGCGTATAGTTTTCATGCCCTATTTTTATTTCAATTTTGTGAACATAGAAGTTATCAAATCTAAGATTAAGTATGAAAAAAATGTAGAAGGTTATAATGAAGACATCCATTGGATTCGATCAAGCAATCATAGAAGAAGAGCTTTTTGTCACTTTAAGCAAGATTCTTGGGTTTGTACTAGTCATGTATATTATTGATTTTTATGGTTGATACTTCTAGTCCAAGTTTAGATTCTACTAATATTTGAATTGGTATTCCAGAAGAAGGAAAATGACTAATGTGATTATTTCGTACAAGATTGCTAGTTGTGCAAACATAACATTTAAGTGATTTTCTGTAAATGTTTTTAACATAAAATAGATTTTTTTTGTCTTGTTATAACAAAGTTTTTGAAAAAGAAAGAGTTAGAGAAAATCACAAGTGAATATGCATATAAAATTTTAAGTACAATACAAAAATATTTAAAATCGTCGAACATTAAATATGAGGATATTTTTTAGTAAAATTTAAATTTGAGTGCGTCGAATACTAAATATGAATATATTTTATAGGGAATTCAAATTTGAGTACGTCGAACACTAAATATATATACATTTACTAATAATATTTAAATTCGAATTTATCATATTACGAAAGTTCTAACCTTTTTTCGTTCAACTTTGAATAACTGCTATTCATGATCTTGTCAATGTTTTGCATGGGACGAAAATTTGTGCTAGTTAACAGCTGTATCGATTCTACAGATGTGAACAAAAAAAATAACATGTGCGCTTCACGATGGAATTGTAGGATGAGAGTGGTGTGAATGTACTAAAAGATCAAATTCTTATAACACTGACATTGTATTTAGTGACGGTCGCAATTGTGAGCAAGTTTAGAGTGTACAATTGCATAAAACTTTAAATTTTCAAGAGTATAAAAAATTAGTTAGTATAAAAAAATTATATTGTAGAAAGATAGATAAAAAATTATATTGTAAAAAAGCGTCAAAATTTGAGAGTTCAATGTTTTTCTAGTGAAATTTTAAGTCGAAAATTCTAAATTTATAAATTATTAATCTTTATAATTGAATATATATAAAAAATAATAGGTCTTTTTATTAGAACCTTCGAAACTAATTCTTTTTATCATTTCACTCTTATTAATCATTTGTCCCTCATGTTTATGAATAAATTATTAATGATTTTACGATAGAAAAGATAAAAAAAAATACTCAAAGAATAAAGATAAAAATTGCTACTAATGTGGAATGCTACCATCACATATTCGGATTGATAGATTTTTTTTAATAATGTTCAGATTGATAAATATATTATATAACTATAGTAGTTTTGATTCAATTTCAAAATTTCACACTACCCAAATTTTTATAGCCAATATTTTTAAATTGCAATTACATTTGCATTAGGAATGAGAATAGATTAAAACGATACATGAACCTACAGCCTAGTCTATGTTAGACCCAGGTCGGGCCAGACTTTTTTCTTAAATAGATAAAGCTAAGACTTCTAAAAAAAATCTATTTAATTAAAAAGACCAGCTACAAGCCACATAATAAGTCTTTTAGACCGGCTTATTTAAATAAATATAAATAATTTTTTTACTACTATAATTATTATATTAAATTTAAATCTTTTTGTTATATATTCAACTTTTAATAATTTACGCATATTAGACTCATTTAGTTTTTGAAATATTTAAATGTATTATTATAAAATATAATTTAGTAAGATGTATATAAAGACATATTCTTCAAAATGTGGTCTTAAATATATTGCTTATTCTACTTAATTTCACCGACATATTAACTCACTAATCTATTTAAATATATATATATATATATATATATATATATATATATATATATATATATATCTAACTACTTATTTAAAAATGTTAAAATAAAATAGATTTTTAAGGAGGCTAACAAATGGTACAAGCTTCTATCCAGCTTATTCCCACTCGTAATTTGCATGCTGAAAATGAGTTTGTAGCTACTATTTGTTAATTAACTACTTTCTCCTATCCTTCTCGCTTGATTTTAGTATTTTGATTTTAAGAAATCCAAGACTCCACTGATATATTTTCAGTTAAAACTTTATTAATTTAGCTTTTATGTAAGATTATGACCTTATCGTTACCAACAAAAGTCGTATTGTGTTGTTGAATGGTTAATCATTCTTTATAAATTTGACAAATTTAAAACACAACTATCTTGAACTTATAAATTCTTGTATTTCTTTTACAAACTCATTTTTCATTCAACACATTTATAAATTTTCAATCGGCTGATGCTGCTACTTTAATACATTCAATGTCGGGTCGAAATTGATACAATTTCCATTTTAACGTATAATAATAATCATAAAACAGTTACATAATTACGAATAAATTTAGTTTTCAGTGACAGTTAAAGCATGAACAATAACAAGTAAACTATTCTGACCATCGAAACCTTACATTTTGTTTCCTCCCAAATATTACAAAGTAGATGAAAAGATAACTTTCAAACCAATACACAGTGATTTAGCCGCACTAAGAAGTTCACTATTCCAAAACATTGGTAAGTTTTAAACACACAAATAGGGTTTGAACTCATCAGCAAACAAGCACAAGCTCATGTGAAAAGTGGAATCTGAACACCACAAAACCAATGATAGCAAATAGAAAGAAAAAATACACCAAGAGTAAACTTTAATATATGCTAGCTAATATGCATATATAGGGAGGTTACCTAACAAGAGCTTGAGGAAAGCTTAGACCCTGCAGTGCAGCAAACAGAACAGAGTGGAAACTAAAACTTAACAAGTCAGTACGTGCATACCCCCCTAACCCAGTGAATATTAATTAAATGCAAGTTTACCACAAGATGCAAGAAAAATGGATATTTAACATGTGTTCTATGCATGCAAAAATCATGTGAAATATCCTAACGATCTACATCTTCTTAGAAGAATCCTCCTCCTTCAAGACTTTAACTATGTTAATACCTCATTTATGGTAGAGTACTTGATACTCTCAACACAACAATGTGGTAAGGGAGTTGGAAACTACCCACTTGAACATAATAAAATCATGACCAAATCCATATGTGATTTCTTTGGCAACCTCACCAATTTGTGTTGGTTCATGTTTACCTCTAGGGCTTTGCTAAATCAAGCAGGGTGAGGGCATAACCAGGTGCATAAAGTGACAACTTCAATAACAAATTTCAATTCAGAAACTATTCAGTAATAAAGAGATTGAATCCTTTTCTGCTACTTAATATTCATATTCACTTGAGTGTTGTATTTCCAAACAACATTGCAGAGGCAAATGGTTCTGAGGGCTATGCCAGTAATAGATCAACCAATTGCGAATAGATAACTGCCTAGCGAAATTGGGAAACTATTAAGGCATTTAATTAAAGAAAGATATTAATGCTTCTTTAGCATTATCTTGATGTCCCCCTAAGGACAAAAACTATCAAAGTAACAAATCATTCCAGTAACAAACATAACCAGTTCATCATGCTTTTTACTTTCTTAGGATGACACCATATCAATATTCCTACAACAATAATACATCCCAAAAAACCGTCTTTTTACTTTATTAATTGCTGAAGTAGTATTCTTATTACTACTAGTTAAACATAGTGCTGATTAGTTCGCTTCTGTCCTGATCGCAGAGATGTAAAAACAAACAATCCAAGTAACTAAACATCTCTTTAAAGACTCAAAATAGGGAACCAACTTATTTATAAATTCGGCATATAAATTCCATTAATCCTTTTAATCAAACAAGTAGCATCTCTAGCCTTGGTCTCTGTCCAAATGAAAGGATACTGGGGCAGTGAGAAATCTTTCACATTATCCGCTCAGAAATGGTATCATAAATCAAGGTTTGATTACACATCACTGCTAATTGTTTCTTTTTCCATCTGTCATTAATTGGAGTCCATACAGCACAAATTCAAGAACTGATAATACATCCCATCCACAGAAGACCCAAGATAGCTTGAATTGACATGACCTATTTTTTGCGACAAATTTCCAAATATAATGCTATAAATAACAATGTTCCTTTGTCTCCAAATTGTAGGCTTCATAACATCCATAAGCTTCAAAGGTCATCATCCTATTGCAGCCACTTTATTTTATCAGATCTGTTCATAGACAAATTCACTGGTGACCACAATGTGCAACCTTCGCCAGCCCTTGCGAAAAGATAAGAGATGCCATTTCGAGTATAGCAAAATCTCTAGAAAAATATATCCACTCATACTGAATGCATCCTCATGCAATACAAAAAGTACAATGCCAAAGAGTTATCAGCTTACTTACCTCAATAATAAGATCCCGATCCTCCACCACCACCCATGTAACTGCTACTGCCACCCACACCCCTGCCAGAATACATTGATGAATATGAGCTGCCGCCAACCTACATCACAGGAACAATACATAAGAATATAACAAAACATAGACACATATAACACTAATTCCTGTTGAGATTGGGAAAGGACAGTAAGATTACATCACTTCCACGAGAAACGTAATCACCACCATAACTTGATGAGTACATGCCTCCAACATCACTACCACCAAAGGAGCCTGATAGGAAAAATATAATAAAAGAATTGTAAGAAGCAAGGAAAGCTTGGATATTGACAATAACAGATAAGACTATTAGCAACAAAATTCACCTCCACCATAACTCATGCCCTGTCGACTGCTATACATCCCATGTGAATCTTGACCAGAAATAGAACTTCGGCTCCCACCACCATATCCAAGACTAGATCTTCCAACTCTACATATCAAAAAGTTATGAATTACAAGACAACAAAAGGGTTAGTTGGTTAGGGTGGAAAAATTGCAAAACCGTAAATTTTAGATTAAACTAACCTATCGCTATAAGAATCACCATACTGTGAAGCGCTGCCACCATAGTCATATTCCAATCGAGCTCTTGATTGGCGAGCACCAGTATCAGCGTATCGCGGGGGAACATCATCCTGGTTTGACATAAAAAGTGATAAAAATCATTTACTAAGTTATGTTCATGTAGAACAAAATTGAGATTGAAAACAGTACAGAATACAGTTCAAATAAAATTGTAGAAATAATACTAACCACAGCAGCATAAGAACGTTTTGAACCAGATAGAGAATCATAATCACGAGGGCGTCCTTCACGATAACTTGGATGGGCAGTGGGGGGAGGAGGAGGGGGCCTCTCATATCTTTGGCTGTAACCATCATCCACATAACCTCTCCTTGGTGCAGCACGAGTTGTACTTCTTGGGAGATCAGAGTAGCCAGACCCACGGGGTGGATAATCCCTATAAGATGGGCGTCTTTCAGAGGACACCCTTGATCCATAATCTACAGCAACTCTACTTCTTGGCGGTGGTAGATCCTCACGCCGACCATAATCTCTCTTGGTGCTAATTTTTGAATATGCGGCAGCTAAAAAGACAATATGGTTGAATACATTGATCATAAAGAAAAGATAAACGAAAGGAAGTCTGACTGAAAATTAAAAAAATATGTCGTTTACTACATACCAGCTGGTCTTCTATCATAAGCTCTAGCTGGAGGAGCCAGTGGCCTACTTCTAACTGGCACAGACATGATGGGTCGTCTATCTCTAGCATTAACAGGCCTGACTGGAAGAACACGACTACCAATTCCTCTTGCCCCACGTGAAGAAAAACTACGGGGTGCAGGTCGGTTCCAGGAAGGTCTTGAGATTATTCCAGATGCACGACCCGGGCGATAGTCACCACGGCCAACATGTTTTCCACGGCCTCTCTGAAGTGGCCTTGATAACCTAGCCCTCACTTTTGCCTGAAAGAAGATGAAAGCATTATAAACTGCCATATTTAAGTGTGAAGATATTAATTAAAAATGCTGCACACACCTTCTTGTCACCTTCACCCAATTCTGTACCAGTAATGCTTTCAGCACATCTTGTAGCAGCATCATGTGTGCCAAAGGTAACAAATCCATAGTCCTTCCTACGAGCAGCTGGCATGTTCCTAGCAAGCTCAATCTTTTCAATCTCACCAAATTTCTTGAGAATAATCCGGACATAATCTTCATCCCATGAAGGAGGCAGTGCATCAATAAACACAGTTTTAACCTGCAACATAAACAAGCTTGATCAGCAAAACAAGGTATAATAACATCTATGCACACAGATAGCGTGTCTCGTCCTAAGAACTACCGGGGTGCCATGCTGATCCCCTTAAAAGTAAAGTCAATATAATATGTCAAATAAAACAATTAAACAATCAACCACAAAAAGTGACATTTTTCTATAAATAGTAAATTGATGTTGCAGTTGCAATGTAAATGTAAAAAATGGAAAATAAATGAATAATATCAAGTTATTTAAATATAGGCAGCCTACAAACTTAACCACTATTGGTGTTGGAACTGAGGAGAGATATTTCAGAAATACAAATGCTTACGCACGATCAGAGAACCATACTACACATTCAATTAAAAATCCTAACACAACCAAGGAATTTCTATTCATAAAAATACCTGTGACATAATTTCATCACCCGGGTCAATAAAAGAATCTGCAAATGAAACCTTTGCAGGCTTATCAACTCCAAACACAACATCCCTCTTCTGCAGTCTCTTAAAGGCATCCATAGCATCTGAACGAGAGGAAAATTCCAAGAATGCAAATCCACGGTTTGTTCCTTTATCATTAGAATCTTCTACCAAAGTAATATCCTCGACAGTTGTAACTCCATAATGCTTCAACTTCTCCTTTAACTGGCACCAGAAGTTCCATTAAACAATCATAATTCAGCAGAGATAAGGATAAAATAACTACAAACACGACCCATCCAATGAATGAAGGTGCAAAAAGCAGGCCCAAATAAATTAGACTTACAGCTTCTTTTGTCCATGTCTTGCATATGTTTCCCAAATAGAGGGTATCACTGTCCTGACTTGGAGTAACACCACATTGTTTGCCATTAATCTGAAATTGCAGCGATGAAAACATGATTTAATATACAATTTCAGTTTTGAGACTACTCTAACATTGGGAAGTCAAAGGTTACCACTGGATTTTTAAGCTCTGCTACAGCTCGTTTTGCTTGCTCCACATTTTCAAAACGCAAGAATGCAAATCCCTTGTTCTTTTTAGTCTGAGGATTCATCATCAGCCTGACCTCAGTAACAACCCCAACTTCACCAAAAACCTTCCTCAGATCATCTTCAGTAGCATCCTTGTCTAGGCCCCCAACAAATACTTCAAATTCCTTCCGCTTTCGCCTCTCCTTCACAACTTCACGGTGTTCCTCTTCCTCTACATCAGCCAACTCCGCATGCTCATGCTCCTCATCAGCATGCTCATCATCCTCTTCACCCTCAATTTCATCATGAACATCTTCAACTTCTTCCTCACCTGTATCACCTTCTTCTTCACCAACATTATCTTCAGCTTCTTCCTCAACTTCATCTCCCACCTCATGAACCTCTTCTGGTTCAATTTCCTTCTCATCGTAATCAACCCCACCATACTCCTCAGGTTCATACTCAGGATCATTATCCTCCAAATCTAGACGTTCATCTTTCTCATATTCATCTATGGACTCCTTAACCTCCTCTTCTTCGTCTGTCAAAAAATAGAGGTTTCAATTGGTCCTAGTCACTCAAAACAGACATAGCTTTCCAACTTCTCATCCATATTCTATATTCCATAACAAATCCAAATACTTCCCAATTGAAACCATTTTTAATAATATCACGAAACATAACACCAACACACAAATGAACAGAAAAAGAAAAAAGAAAAAAAACTCAAACCAAAACAAATTGAAAAATAAACAGCCATCTTCACAGCTTATGCAGCCCACTAATAGACCCCCGACTCAAATATCAACAGGTAATGACAACAGAAGTAAAAATAACTTGTATCATTTCAAATATACCTATCAATTAAAACACCATCTACAAACAATTTCTTGCTAATTGATATACGTTTCCTTCATGTTATAATAAATAATGAACGATCTCAAAAACATATAGATCTATCAAAATCTTATAAAACAATTTAAGCCATCACATGCAAATTAACCTCGCCCTAAGAATACTACAGACTACCCCAAATTGAAATTTAACAGACACAGCTGATACAAATAAAAATTAAAGAAATTCAAAACACAAATATTTAATTTTAAAAAAAAAAAAGTCTTACTTTTCAACGCAGGAACCCTATTAGCTTCTTCTGCAGCCTCTGGAGCAATTTGGTTCATATCAATAGCTTTATCTTCAACAACAGGATTATCTTCAACCACAGGTTTTTCCTCAACAACAGGATTCTCTTCAACAACAGGTTTTTCCTCAATCACCATCTTCTCCTCCACAGATTCAGATTGCTGCTGCTGATTCTGTGCAGCCTTAGTAGTCCCTCTCGTTCCTCTGCCACCCCTCTTCGCGCCACCAGCCGCCGCACCTCTCTTGGCCGTTTTCGGAGGCATTCTTCTCCTACCCAACAAAACCTAGATTAATCGCAATAAATAATAATTTTCACGGATCAGAAAACCTAAAGGAAGCGTCTGGATTGAAATCGATGTAAAAAGAGAAACCCTAATTAACTCGATAAAATTGGAATTTTTGAAAGGGAAAAGGAAATCGAGAAAGCGGAACAAAGAAACACAAAACCCTGAAAGAATAAAAGAGAACTAATGGAAGATTTTGAACCCTAGACTTAATTCATTATTTTGTTTATTATTTGTACTTGTAGGTCCCTCCGATAAACTATAAAATTTAAAATTAAAAACAAGCTAAACCAACCATTATGGGTGTACATGGGTGTGGGTCTACTCGTCAATCAGATCACCCAACTTAATCTAAATCTATTTTTATTCGTACTCGATTATTTTTGGGTTCAACCCAACTCAACCCGTTGAAACCCGTTAATATTTGGTTCGGGTAATGGATTTAACAATTTGAACCCGTAGACCCGATAACTAGTTATATTTTTATAAAAAAATTGTTTGGCAGCACAGCAGTCCAATAGGGTTTCATTTCTTTATTTTCAATTGCCTTCATCCACTTTGTGCGTGACTTCTTGAGGTCGCATAGCCGTCCACCTTCTTCTTTGTTCCGCATGTGCTATTTTTATATGAATTAGTTATAATAAAATATTATTAATAACTGTTTATATGAGTACTGATTCAAGGTGTTCATGCGTTAGGCTAAATACTGAATTTTTCTAGCTGTTTAGCGTTTAATTTATTTTGCTCTTATAATCTCGTATATGCCTACTCATAAAATTCATATCTAATTTTTGAATTGTCTCTTTCAAAAGAGCAATTTAATTTATGAGTTAAATACTATTTATTTAAATGTTATATTTTGTTATAGTTTTACATAATAAAGGTATGAACGAAAAGTTTATGTTTATGCTTATAATGAATTTAGTTTAAATTTTTTACATTTGTTAAATACAAATTTTTTTTAGTTAAATACTATTCATTCGAGTTAAATACTATTTATGAGCAAAAATGATGCTTATGCAAAAGTTTATGATGAATTTAGTTTAAATATTTTACATTTAAATCTATTAAACAATTTTTTTTAGTATTTAAAATGGTTGATGGGTTATATGTAATGATGAAAGTAATGTGGTGACCAAGTAGAAATGCTAACTGTTTTCTCCTCACTTTTATTATTAATGTTGGTTTTTGCAACTTACCAATTTATTTATGTATTTGAAGATTGTGGGATTTATATTTTATGTGTGAGAGGTTGATGACTTTTTTAAAGAATTGAACGATGTGATTGAAATTTTATAGTTTTTGAGACATTCAAGTATTAAATATATTTTCCCGTAAAATAAAAAACAATTTATTAGTTATGTATAACCCCCAACCCAATCCGTTCTTGATCGGGTTGGTTCGGTTCGAGTTAAATGAAAAAAATACAGGTTTAGAATTTAACTCAATCCAAAGATAATCGATCGGGTATCGAGTTTTGTCAAAACCGACCCGACCCAACCCACGTATACCCCTACCATCGAGCCAACCTCAACTATTTAAAACTGAACCATGTTTTACAAAGAAAAAAAATGATAAACCGTATTGTGGTTATCAATGCGTTTAGTGACCCTAAATAAATTGGTTACAGTTAGTGTAAACCTAAAAAAATTAAAGATTTTAAGATTAAGGCTAAAATATCACCTCAATACTATTTGTACATAAAATTTAGGGTTTGATGGACTGATAGAATAGGCACCGGATATGATAAATAACAGGATAGAGAAAAGATAGGATATGGGCAGAATAAAGAGTTATCATGTCATGTGTTAGATGTGCACATGATAACAAAATTGATAAGATTAGTTTATCATATTCAGTATTTGATACACAACATATAACAAAATGATATGATTTATATTTTGATAAAATGACAAATTTGTCCTTATAATCTATTTTTTTTCTTTCAAAATAACATTCATATAATTTTTTTATAAATAAACAAATATGCTAAAAAATGTAAATAATTTATGAAATAATTTTATATACTTAAAAAAATTGTGATTTCATTATCCATCACAATTGAAGAATGACTCACTATCATACAAATTGTGATTTCTCTATCTATCACAATTGAAGAATGACTCACTATCATAAAAATGTAAATAATTTATGAAGTAATTTTATATACTTGAAAAAATTGTGATTTCTCTATTTATCACAATTGAAGAATGACTTACTATCATAACATCATGTCGATTGATCAAATTCTCTAAAAAATTCTCCCATTAATCCCTCTTTATCCATTAGTTGATTTTTAATGTTATGATTTTCATAAAACCGCATTGAAGAATGAGTCACTATCATAAAAATTGCTAAACAAATCCAATCATCTCTAAAAACATTTGTTAGATATAGCATTACATTATTTTGTTTTTGTGAACTCATATTTACCTATATATAAATGTATCAACATTATTATTATTATTATGGAAAATAATTATTGTTCTCTATCAATTTTTTTTATATTGTTATAGAGTAAAATAAATAAGAAAACAAGCAAAAAAAAATCATATATATATATCGAAAAAGAAGATATTCGAGTTCAATAAGAGAACATTTTGTATTTGTATTGTTAAATCAAATCATTAAAGTTTTGAACAGGTCTTTAATCTCCCAAATATAAATATATATAAAGAGTATATATAAAGAGTTTATATATATAGATATATATAATACATATATTCATATATATTAGATACATTTTTTAGTTATCATTGCTTTCATTGTGTTATTATTTGTATGACAAAGTAAAACTATTAGAATATAACAATAATTTTAAATGTGTAGTAGTCGTGTATTATTGTTAGTAAGAATGATATTGTTGTTATGGAAAATTAAATAGTCATTTTTGACTTTAAAAAGATAGATAATGTTATCATTAAAGTTTTATAATTCTCTTCATCTATTCCTTTTCTCAATGACTCGTCTTCAATTTTTTTTTTTTTCAAATCAGTTTTCCATATTCCTTGTCTTTCACTAAAGGCATCTTTAACTCCCTTTTCTCTATAATATATTGTTCTCAAATCCATTTTTTCAGATGTTTTCTCAGTCACAATAAATACTCACGCCTAATTTACGATGTACTAACTTGATTTATTTCTCGTGATCCGCTAGAGTCTTCACCGTTAAAGGTGTATATGGGTGATGGTCGAACCGCTAACCCGATCATCCAATCCAACCCGATTTTTAACCCGATCACTTTCGGGTCCGACCCAACCCAACACTTTGAAACCCGCTTATATTTGGTTCGGGTAATGGGTTTAACCATTTGAACCTGTCGACCCGACCCAGTAACTAGTTATATATATATATACTTTTTAAAATTTTAATTTCAACAGTCCAATATGGTTTCATTACTCTTCTTCTTTAGATTTTCAGCTTCTTGACGTATTTTGAGGAACTTATTAAGTGCTTATACTTGAAGTTGACATTGCTTAGAATTGATAAATTTTGATTTACTGTTATTGAATTTATTTATTTATTTTAAGATTGTTGGATTTATTTTTTTTTTTTTGTGAGAGGGTGATGATTTTTTAAGGAATTGAATGATGTGATTGAAATTTTATAATTTTTGAGACATTCAAGTATTAAATATATTTTTATTCAATATATTTTCCTGTAAAATAAAAAACAGGATATTATTTATGTATAACCCGTCAACCAACTCAACCCAACTCGTTTTTGATCGGGTCGGTTCGGTTTGGGTTAAATGAAAAAAATACGGGTTTAGAAGTTAACTCAACCCAAAGATAATCGATTGGGTCGAGTATCGGATTTTGTCAAAACCGGTCCAAGACAACTCACGTAAACCCCTATTCACCGCCGCTAGTACTAAAAACTTTACTCGATAATAACATGTTCTCTCTTTTACCTTATTAGCTTATAGTGCTATTTGATTTTTTATGATTTGATATTTTTATGAAGGAGAAAACTTACATGTATTGCTCTAGGCATTATTCAACCGATTCATCTCACAAATTCGGAGACTTACATATAATAAGGCAATATTTTTAGAGAAAAAAATAGAACAGTTATATAACTGTTATATTGTATTTTAAATAGGAAAAAGATGAAGAGGATATAAGGAACACGATGTAAGTTTTGTTCTTTTACAAATTTACTTTCCTATGTATATTTAATAATATAAAAGTTTTACGAATAAAAATTAATATATATATATATATATATATATATATATATATATATATATATATATATAAATTTTACATGAAAGTTTAAATAAATAAATTATATTTTAATAATGTTCTTAAGTTCTAGTTCAATTGGCCGATATTGTTAGTTTGAATGTCTTGTCACGTGTTTAAATCCAAAATAACTAGTTATGTGAGTTAATTATGATAGAATTTATCATCTCTTCTAAGATAAAAAAAAATATTTTAATACTCATTATTGAAAAAAATCTTATAATAATAACCACTGTCATTTTTCCTTTGACATATCATCTTTATAAAACTACATCAAATATTTTTTTTCATATATTATTTTCAAAAATTCATTGACAATATAATAATGTGTACCTTCAATGATAATATCAAACTAGTTCATATAACAAATAAGTATTTTATCACCAAACTATTGGGTCATGAGGTGTGTATTGGATCTTTATATTAAACTAATAACATACACACAAGTAAGTCGAACACCGTATTTTTACTCAAAACTTTATGATATATAAATCATTTCACTTATATATTATTTAACATTCATTTTTTTCAACTAATATGAAGTTTCTAACTCATATTTGATAGTAACACAAACCAATCTAAAAATGATTACTCTTTTTATTTATTGATTTCCTCGTAACGAAGTGTCGCACGCTCACATGTTTCCTTTTTTTAAAACCAAATGTATATTTTGGATAGAGTATAAAATATGAAAATACATATATAAGTATCATTGTCAAACTAATTAACAACTATATATGATATTTTTTAACCAATTGTTCTATTAGGTCTTCCCCAAGACTGCCAACACCAATCATGTCTTGTCCAATGGAGATTTATTGTAGAATTAGTTTCTAACTTCCTAAATTGCTTCCAATCATGAAGGGTTGCCTTTAGATCAGCCACCTTTGCAGTGATACTTCGACAACAATTGGCATGAATTGTGGTTACTTCCATGAAATCTTTACTATCTTGACAAAATCCACTAAAATAAAGAGTATCCAAAAATCTAACTTTGAGTCCCAAATGTCCAAATATACCACTTCCAATGAGGTCAAGAAGCACATCTTGCTCCTTTTTTCCTGTGGAGTTGTCTTTCTTTCCATACCATGTTTCAAACAATGATATGGTCTTGTTGTTTGATCGCACGAAGAAAAATCCAGTGTTGATTAGATGTTTTTCTGACCAAGGATCATCGAGGTAGATATCAACGCTGATTTGGAGATCTTCTGTCTCATTCTTGCTCAATTTTTCAAATGGATTTCTTAACCACATTACATCAGTATCCTGCAAAATTAAATGTGTGATATAGAATTAGTAATATTAATTTTTTTATGAAGAAAAGTTTAGATAAGTTGGAAATAAATTAAGAATATTAGAGAAGAGAGTAATGCAGTGTGAAAATGTAATTTAGAGTGTAAAATAAATAATGATCTTATATTTTATTGTGTTAACATATTCATTTATTAAATGATAACTTAAATAAATTATTTATAAAAAAATGTGCTTTGCTTAAACGAATGATATTTCATATAATATATTAATGAATTAAAATAAGATAAATAAATAAAGGGCTAGAGAGAAATAGAAAAATTTTGACCTAGATTTTAGCCGATAAATTTAGGGATAGTTATTGTCAATTTTTTTTTTTATATAAAACAAGTTAGAAATATGTAGCAATAAATAAAAATAAAGTACTTTATATTTTGTTTCCAAATTAATATATGTTAAATATAACATATGAAATATATTTTTATTTTTGAGTATTTTAGCTAAAACAATTGTTGATAAAACTCAATAAAATATCTTTTTTTGACAAAATTCGATAAAAGAATAGACATATAAATCAAATTTTGAACTCGTTCATTTTTGTAAATAAACTTTTTATATCGTTGTAAACATGATTTTAAAAATCCATTCAAAAATACTTATTGACTTAACAATAAAGATTAAAACTACATACATGATAATTTTGTAGAGACTAAATTAATAAAAAATTGTAAAAACTAAAATTATATTTTTATTTTATAGGAACTAAAATTAACAGATTAAAATTTTATAAAAACTAAAAATATATTTAACCCAAAAAAAAACTTATCTACCACTGATATATTTCTACATACCAAGAAAAATATTGGTCCATCAAATTAAAGATGAGCTATGTGTTACCACACAGAACCCAGCATTTGTTTTTATTTTTTATTTCGGTTGATATTAAATATAAACAACTTTAAATTAATAAAAATTAATTTATTTAATCCAAATTAATACATCAACTCTTACTTATTTAAAATTTTATAGTTAAAATTAGATGAAGGCCATTTTAGGAATCATATATTGTACACATTGTCCATTTTACGTTACCTGCACGTGTTTTCCAAATATTAAACGAAATTAATTTTTCTAATTAGTTCGGTTCCCTTATTTGGCACACAACTTTTATGAGTGGAGTTTGACAACTTCACCATTTTAAACTAATTTTTCTTTTAGAAGTTTGCCACTTTCTTTAAGAAATTCAAAAATCTCACTTTTCAAACTCGTTTAAAATACTACTATACAAGGTGGAATTAGATCAAAACATAATGTAAACTATCTTAAATTTTGTTTAAAATTACTTGATTCCTCCATTATCTTTAATTTCTTGCATCAATGTAAAAGGTTGTAATAATTTAAATTCAGAAAATGTTACAAATTTAGACTGAGTTGGATTAGAGATATTAAGTTGATTTGGTGTCTAAGGTAAATAAGTTATGAAGCAAAGTGATAAAAAGTTTTAATTTTTTGTCAAAATAAAATAATATTCAAATAAATAAAGAGTAACATTAAATATTAATTAAAACAATTTCAATTGAAATTAAATAGAATCAACTTACGTACAAGAAAAAAAGAAATTAAATAAAAATCAACCTCGTCAAGTAACCACAATTGAAAATAGATTCTCATCCAATTTTAATAATTTATAATATTTTATTTATTTATTTCTTGGTCCACCACAATTCACTTTCGTATTTGGTGCTTAAATACTTGTCATCATATATTGCTTAATGCAAACATTGAATGACGTGTTTTTCTATTTGCACTTATTGATTTGAACCCCATATTGTAATTGAAGAAATAAACACACATTAAATCTATACATAGTTAAAACTTCAAAGTAGCGTAACTAAGTCAATTTGCCTATTCTACATTTTGGCATATTCGTGATAAATCTTAATTACTTCACCAAAATCTTAACACGAAAAAGGGTGATAGATCCTAGGCTAAGATACAAATTATTTTGATTATTTGGCCTAGTTTAGTTTATGAAATAGATATTGCTCAAGTGCTTAGTCACATATAAGGTTTTTCCTACAAAAATATACGATATATGTGAGAATTGAACCTAGATGTGTCTTTATTCACTCACAACTCACAAATGTACAATTAAATAAGTTGGATTGTAAATTAAAATACACTAAAAGAACATTAATCAAGAGGTTTATATATGATTGAAATTTTGAAAAACTAACATATTAAAGTCCACAAATGACTAATATTTAGTAGTAAATTAAGACAAATGATAATACTTACCCTAATGACCTATATCAAAAGGTTAAAAGTATAAATTGTGTATTTAATTTTAAAATTCAAGCCATATTTAAGAATGACACTTAGTATCATTCTTCAATTTGACAATGATTTATTTGTTAATGTACACATGAATATCTACTAAAAAAAGTACATGCACTTCAACATGAGAAAGAGACACTAACACATAAAACAAGGAGGGAACAAAACTAAGGAAACGTACCGTGAAAATGAAGTTGTAACCACGTTTTAGAACTTCCAAAAGGAAAAAAGTCCTTCTCCACATCATCTTAATGAATTCTTGAGACATGTAGATTTTCTCACCTTCAAAATCAACACCATCTGTTTCCAATCTAAAGCAATTCAACCTCAAAAATCGACATCGATCATAGGCGGTTCGATCGACGGCTACGATGAGAAGATTATCAATCAAAGATCTTGTTCCTTCTCCAAGCCAAAAGCTACTTAAAAATAAATCAAACATGGTGATGGCATCACCCTTTACATCTTGTTCTACATAAGCCTTATTTACTATAGCAATTATCACCGTTTTGTTGTTTCCCTTTGAAGCTTTGGTCAAAGCTTTTTCAAGATCATCTCCATATGCTTCATTAATATTGATGCTCTACATCATTAAAGAAAAGCAAATTAGTGAAATTTCAATCAAGCCATGAAGAAAAACAATTATTTCTTACATGAACAAATAATTAAACTTCAAAATATTTCATCTAAAATGAAATATAAACTAAAAAGTATATGAAAATTTGATATATCTAATATAATTTTAGAGTAGATAAATCAATTTTTTAGATATTAATTCTTTTAGTTAAATTTATGGAATAATATATTATTACTTTATAAAATAGTAATTTACAAAAAAAGGATATTGGTATAGCAAGTTGTGATCATAAGAATGTGTACATGATTTGTTTTGATGTAAAAACAAACAAATAAATAAATTTAAGAATTTTATTTTATTTTTTTATAAAAAATGAACCATCTATAGGTGATTTGATTTGAACGTACCATGTTTGATTGCTGCTGGCAAATTGGTTCAATATTGTGGGATAGAAGTAATTGGGTGGAGAAAGATGAGAAGGACCATTGATAAAGGAAAATAAAACCTAGAAAGAGTAATGCTACCATTGCAAAGTTCCCAAGTTTTTGCCTAGTATTATCCATCACTAATGCTTTCTATACCTCTTTGTGACGATTTACAAAATAAATCGAGATTGAGAGCTCTATATATATAATAGTGCTTTCTTGAGGAGTCAAAGGTTTGGAGTAATTAGCAAAGAAGAGATAATTAATTTTTTTTCTTTTGGCGTTGCTAGCTTAAAAATGGTCCAAAGGGGTAATGAGCAAACAAATAATCAAATCTATTTTATTTTGTCTTGCTTTTTTTTTTTTAATAAAACAAATTTTAAAATAGTTAGTTTTTAAAGTTGAACAATGACAAAACTCGAATTTCAAATAACATTAATAATGATACTTACAAATTACCTATTAAAAAGATAATTATGCTGACAACGAGAATTGAACTCAATCTTTTATAGAATATAAATCAACTTATTTTTAATTGAATCAATTTTTATTGGATATTTTGTTTTTCTTTCAAAAAAATGTTATCTTTATATATGTAAAACTTAAAGTGTGTATCTTTCTATTCTATATGAATGAAGAAAACTTAAGTTTATATATCTAAGGAGAGTTGTGCTTTAACATTAAAAAAGAATCATAATTTAAAACTTTTCATTTACATTTCATTAATTTTAATTATTTTACTACTTTATTGAAATTAAAATTTGACTATTTTTTTTACTAAAATTTAAATATTTTTGTTAAATATTATTTTATTGATCATTTTATTTTGTCATTTGTGGTAATATTTTGACATATTTATTATATATGAAACTTCTAAATATTTTTATATTCTATTATTTATAATATTAAAATTAAAATTGCCTAATTTTTAATATAAAAAAAAATATTTTTTGTCACTTTAATCTTCACAATTGAACCTAATCAAAGTCAAACGCATGGGCCACGGATTCCACACATAAAACAAATATCCATCCCTTCTTTGTGGAATGTTCAAAAATATATCTTTTACGTGGAAATTACAAATCAAGAATAAAGAAAAAAAAATATAAAACTCATAAATGAATCATTATTAAGAAACCAAGTAAAAACAATTACTCTATAATACAAAGAGAATAATTTTGGGAGTACATCTAAACATATTTTTTTATCTTTCTAATATTTGTTTGTTCACCTTTTAGTACAATTATCTTTTATAATTAAATATTTGACGTTATAAAGATGTGTCGGTATCTCCTACATATTTGCATAAAAAAAAAATATATCACCTACAAATTGACTTAAATTTGAAATATTATTTTAGTCATCATTTTATTTTATTTTTCATTTTTTGTATTTTTTTATTGAAATCATTTGTTATAATAACTAATATATATAAAAATTATAATAATGCTTTTGTTTTGGTGATAGATAAAATGTGAACGTGTGACCCCTTTCAAGCTACCGTTTGTAACTTGTGCATTTCCACAATGAAATTGAATCAAACTTGTGGTGGTGACAACGACTAGAATTGTTTACTTGAGCTTTATTATTGATTATAAATTTATTTAAATTTTGAAGTTACAGCTTTTAATCAAAAAAAACTTTTCATCAATCTACCATAATAATTAACCTTTCATTGTACTTTCATCAATCTTGAAT
Organism: Cicer yamashitae; assembly: GCA_037974755.1. NCBI lineage: Eukaryota > Viridiplantae > Streptophyta > Magnoliopsida > Fabales > Fabaceae > Cicer > Cicer yamashitae. The sequence continues at coordinate 55,518,975 of JBBPBQ010000002.1, read as the reverse complement.
ATATTATTGCTCAATTTAGAAAATTACCATATTTTATCGATGTAATTTCTATCAATTTGAATAAATACATGAATATAATTTTTTTAATAAAAAAAAAATTGTACTCTCTCCCTCCCACAATCAATGTCACATTTGCAAGAAAAATTGTCCTAAAAGGACTATCACTTTTAGTTCCTAGTACTATTTTAATTACATCACTCTCAAATTATTATTTTTCATTTTACATTTATAGTAAATAGAATACACCAATAATTAATAATAATTAATAAAGACAATTTAGTAACCCGTCAAACATGTACAATGAGGCAAGTAGTATATATAGTGCACAAGTAATTTTAATATTTAGATTTATTTTTTTATTCACACCATGTGAATCTACAACACATTATTTCTCCCTCACTTTCATTCTCCTTGTTGGTCAAAGTACATATCAGAAAATGAAGTTGATAACTCTATTGTCGAAAAAAATAGAGAGAGAAAAAATAAAATTAGTTATTAAATTTGGTGTCTCTAACCGTTAACAACAAAGTTAAAGATGAACTATGTTTATTTATGTCTCTAAACTTTCATCATTAATTGAATCAACGGTGTCTAACTTAAAATCATCATGGTGGAGGAGTTTCAGCGATTGACGAAGTTCTGGTGGCAAAGTTTCGCCTGAAGGTAATGCAAGTAAAAGTGAAAGAAAATGTGTTGAAGACTCGCCATATAAGTGTGTGAATAGATAAATTTAAAAGTTGAAATTATTTGTGTTCATGTTAGATGTCCAAGAAATATTTTTTCAAATCAAAACAGTATCATAAACAGATCTATTTTCTATTTTCTGTTCAAACATTTGGAATAAAAAAATTAAAGTTCAACTTCAGAGAGTTCAATCATTTTATTTTATGTGAAGAATTTCTTAGATGATTAAGATTTAATTTGTTTTTGTTGGTTTCTTTGAAGATGATGAACACTAATTTTGTTTTTGTTTTTTAAAATATTATGTAAAAAAAATGTTAGCATTTTAGAACACAAGAGAACAAATCAAGAAAAAAATTAAAGTTAAAAGATTAACCAACGCTTGTAATGAAATTAAGAGAACAAATTGTTATACATAAGTTGCCGCATCAATTTGTTTTAAGACATGTCATCATTTTTAAAATGAAAATTATTTAATGGGAAAACAAAAGTTAAATATGTTTATGCATTCTTTTAAAGATAAATTATCTAAACGAAAAAAATAAAATATATATGATAAATTTTTTATACCTAATTAAAATAAACGAGTAATTTTGCCTAAATTTTATATACACATCCAGACTTTGTAAAATTTCTCGAAGTATACATTTGAATAGAGTCTAATATGTACAACTCATAATAGAGGCATAAACATGTGATCAAAAGACAAACCAAAATCAATTGACCCGACCAAAATCAAGTCACTCGAATGACCCAATTTTCTCAAAGTAAACATTAGAACAAAGTCTAATATGTACAACTCATATAATAGCGGCATCAACATTCGATTAGAGTTGAACAAAATCAATAGACCCGACCAAACACAAGTCAACCAAATGACCCAATTTGATATACTGACAAGTTATAGTAGATCGTGGGTCACACGAGATTGCAAATGTGGATATAAATGTGGATATATAAATGGCTTTGAGTGGTCGGTGAGGGTTAAAAAAATGAGTTTAATAAAAATCTACTCAAACATTGACAAAAAAATTGAAAGCCCATGATCAATATTTTTTTTTCTTTATAAAATGAATTTAAAAATAAAATGAATAAAATGTTAAAGATAATGAACATGGCAGTAAGAAATAAAGAGTCCATCACCCAATGGGCGACACTCAAAACTGTTTATCAAATAAAACTACTTAATATTTATAATCTAAATGGCAATTCTCATGCCAAGTTAAATTACACAGAAGGAAAACCCAGTTTGTTAAATAGGACACCATTAGACCCTAAGCACACTTCACATCAGTATAGATAACAATAATAATATTTGGATTGTTATCCATCTTGAGGTCAATAATGTAGTTAGACTGAGATCTCCAATGTGAATGAATAGCCAGCCATTAACAACAAAAGATAAATCCATTGGTTTTCAAGCCCTACTTCACGGTTCATGAGAAAACTTCCTGAACGCCAACATTGATCAGTGGCAGGATGCTCATACCAATCATAACTCAAGGACACTTTCTTTGGATATATGAAGCTCCATGCTCTTCATACCTATCAGAAGTGAATTAAAACAATTTAGTGTTTAAAATTATCCTTTATGAGAAAAATTTGGAAGCTTAATTTGACAATCATGCGACACGGGGAAGAGGGCGTATGTTAGGGTGAGGTAATTACTCGGATCTGGAGAACCACATTTGTTGAAAGGAACCAAGAGAAGCCAATATACTGCCTCCTATCCAGACACTGCACATAAATTCACCATCAAGCTTATCAGTTTATACTACACATCAACAATCACTCGCCACACAAATCATAATTCTGAGTCTCCTTCTTGACCTTGAAAGAAATGGAAGCATAAGTAGTGGCTGGGGAAGAAGGTAGGGAACAACTTTTATATGATTTTCAAAACCTAGCATTAACTAGACAACAAAATCTACATGGAAATAAATAGAAGACCCCACTGATAAAAATTAAGATAGTCTCTACTTCATCAGTGCAAGTAGCAAAAATTGTGAACATTGTAAATAACCAAGAAAGAGCTCAAGCAACATGGAAACTCATACCCCTAACCAGGTTTGCACGGTACAACATATATTCTCTGCAGTAATTCCATAAACATTTCATATTTTGATGCATTCTCTCATAATAAGACTGAATGATCCAGCGATAGAAATTAAAACAATTGCACAGGCAGCCTGAGTTTACCGCTTGCTCATTAAAAAATCATATATAAGTTATAATCAATCTTATCAAACTATTTAGACATTGAGTTTTTAACCATTTTAAAAAATTTAAAAGACAATCTTAATATATACAGTCATAAGAGACATAAAATCAATCATATCAGTTATAACCATATTCATAAAATTTAACTCAATCTTAAATTACTGTCTAAATATGTTTATACCCTAAAAATTGGAATGATATAGGAAGCGTTTGATTGCAGTTATCAGAAGCTGTTGTGTATAAAAATAAAAAGTCTATGTTTTAAGTTTACTTGTTCTCAAACATTGTTTCGGTGTTCAATTTTTTGTGCAGGAAAAGAAGAGCTTAGAGTAGTTTTATTTTCCTCTTCTCATTTTTGTTCACGTCTGCACTTCCCGAGACTCTGTTGGCTTTCAAAATATGTTCTCTAAAAAATTACCAAGTAGGTTTTGTTTTCATCTCTAAGATTGTTTTCAAATTAATATTACCAAATAGTTGTTTTGAAAAGCAAATTTTCAAAATTGTTTTATAGAATAGTCTTCAATGATAAAAAAACATGAATACAATCAAACAGGCTTATAAATGTTGCTTTTCAGCTGAAAATACCTATAGCCACCTTATATGTTGATGCACAAAATTTAAAAAAACCATAGAATTAACTGTACAAAAGAGAAACAAACTTGTTGAATGACTGAATTTACAATAAACCAGAGTAGTCAATGGCACGATATAACCAAAAGGGTAAAAGTATAACTGCAAAAGATTAACATCAACCACCAAAATCATAGCATTGACAGAGAGAGAGAGAGAGATCTCACCTAAACCTCCTTTCAGTAGCATTTCCACTGGCCAATACTTTTACTCTAGCAGCCTGAGGGGATTCCTGCATCAGAAATGAAATTTTTGTCAATTTTTACAACAGCTAACCTTTCAGTTTATGGAGGGAGGACATACAATCGCATACACCTGATAATATACTTCAAAAAGATCCAGTGTTAATATATATATATATATATATAAACTCAATATCTTACAATGAGGGAAAGAGAGACACAAAGTAAACAACAACAATAACAACCTAGCCTTACAATGCTATAATTCAGACAGGGAGAAAAAGCATTTGAAAGAAAAAAGAATGTTAACCTTTGAATTTACCACTATAAAACAACATAAATTGAAAAATATGTAATTAACCCAGCACCAACCTCAGAATTGCTACTAATTGCCACCCAGTAAATAAGATAAACAACAGATAATTAGTTACATTATACCTCTAGCAAATCTTTCTCCAGGCGTTCCTTCAGTTGTTGCATTGAAGCTGTGCCACCGGCAAGCTGAAAGTGAAATGAAATCACCCGGTAAATTATTCTGTATGATATGCTTCCATCGTACTATTCAGTACAACAAAAAGGCAAAACCTATCAAACAGATAACTTGGCCTATATATGTAGATCATATGGTTTCAGCAAATATTTGTTGATTGAATTTGTGGGTATAGGTCACTAGACTAAAAATACAACTCAACGCATTCCCACCAAGATAAGAGTTTCAATGTGTGTGACGTCAAACACTATATAATCTTTCTTATTATTCTGTCCTCTTAAAATATATCTTCAAATTTTCAATTAATCGTATGGTCCACAGCATGAGGCTCCTACAATTCTACAAACACTCCCATTAAAATGGTTATGAGATGGGTTATACGTGTGCAGACTAGCCGTGTATCCATTTTTGTTTTAGACACCAAAAATGTCCATGCTAAATTTAATTAAGCTCTACATAGGGTCTGGTCTAGAGTGTATATATTTACACAATGGAACAGAGATAGAAGGAACCAATAAAGTGTGTTACCAGTATGCTGCTAAATAATTCTCTTCGAATGTCTACGTCGCACTTATTAATGCTTTCGATAACCTGCAAACATTCAGATGAATGTAAAAACAATTAGCAACAGGAAATCAAAACCATAAACAAAAACAAAATCACTACAATCAAAGCGTTTCCCACTGGGTGAGATCTGCTACATTACATGAATCAAATGATGTCATAATGGTTTATATCACAAATCATGTCTAACGACAGACCATATAAATGCATGTCCTTCTAAATGGTCTGGCCTATAATTTTCCTCGATCAGGTCCCTCTACCTCTCCCTAGCAATTGGATTTTGCTCTACCATTTGAGATACTTAAACAACAAGCCAAAACCTCTCAAACACATTAATAAATTACATTACCATTTGAGGCAGCCCACGGACTGATGGAGATATTTCTGCAAAGCTCTCCATGCCAGGAATTGACTGTAATTTCATCGCCACAATATAAGACAAAAAGCATCTTAATATTGATTCTGAAGTATATACAGAACTGCAGAAGAAGAAAAATAGAAGTGCAACAAAGAACTGAACAAATGCACAAGGAGACAAACCAGTCACATTTTTCAATGCAGGTCACATACCTGAGCCAGGGATGGATTGAAAAGAACATCTGGAATCTTAAATCTGTCAGATCCAATTTCAATTGTCCTGGGGAATAACATTAAAAAAAAGACATGACAACCTCGCACCATAGATTATGGATAAACAAGAAGCAATAATTAGGCTATGAAATATATATGATAGAACATACTAGAAACAGGTTTTATCAAGATGAAACATAATTCAATTCATCCCCCTCACTATTTCTATGAGAAAGAATAACTGCAACTTACTGGCCATCAGGAAGCTCATATGGGGTCATTGGGATGTTTGAATATGCACTCTCTGACAAATAAAAGAAGAAAAATGGATGTCATATACAGGAACTGCTTGGATAAATTCTACTACAGTCGAGAAGGTAAAAGCATCTTCTAGAGCTATAAAAACTTAACTGAAAAATATGAATATGTTTATCATTAATCAGATCATTGAAAAAGAATCACATGCAACCAACCACAAAGCAAAAAGACGAGCAAATGCAAATCACAAGAGATGACAAATCAAGTTATCTCATTAAAAAAAGGTGCAGAGGAAAAAAGAAATAAAGAGAATGCCACCATAAAAATTAGACAGTCTCCACAAAAATGTCTTTAAAAGAACAAGCAGAGGACCAACAAAATTCAAAACATTCTATGACATGAGAACAAACCATCATATGGAGTATCTGGAGCACGACACACGCATTCCTTGACATCACTAGCAATCACCCTCTGTCACATGCGAACAGTTACCAGATATTCAAAACAAAACATTAATGAGATATAATGTGATCAATGACAGACCTGGGAGTAGAGTTTGTAGCTTTCAGTTGTATTTGGAAAATCCAAATCTACAGTCTGTTGGATTTAGAAATTATTAAAAAAATTAGCATCAGTTAATTGCAACTACGAGAACAATCATATTGAAAGGTTTTTCACAGTCGGTTTAATGCTATGAATTAGAGAACAATAAGAATTTTGCTTACTATCATTTGCCCCAAAAGTTCTAGTGTTCTTTCAATTGAATATTGATTAAAAAAAGGCAAATAATAGCATGGGATTACATATGTACTTCAAATAAAAAACAATGGAATTTTTGGTTGCTACCATTATCTCTTTAATACCTTCAGTTTAAAACTAATCTTCTTAGCATAACTTTTCAAAAACATTTTGAACAGATCCTACTTACTTCAAGTAACAACAGGTCGGAAATTAATCAGCTCAATTCACATAGAAGTAGTGTACTGCCACATGCAAATGTTCTAACTTTTGATTGATTCATGAACAGAACAACATTTAAGAAATTTATACAGGGTCTGGAATCCCATATTGTCGAGGTTCAACTTTAATGTGTGGGAGGCGGTGGCAGGGTGGGGAAAGCCTTGATACTTACACTCAGATGATTGCAAGAAAGTGGAAGAAAATATATATGTTACTGACAGGTCACAAACATGAAAACACATAATACCTGAAACTCTCCCGGGCGTATTTCCTTTCTCCTAAAGGAATACCGAGGTTTCATCTGTACAGCAAAAAAGGGGAAATCTCAAGCAGATAAAATTACAGCGCCTTAACCACAGATGACCAGTGACAAATATTATATTTAGTGTTTGTAACCCACCACAATACCCTTGCTTTCCAAGCTTTTCATCAAGCAGTCTGTAAGAAATTCTCCTCCAATTGGAGATGTTGCCACAGCCTTGTGTTGTAAGAATAGTAGAAGATATGACAAGAAAGAAAGGTCAGTATTCGCCAAATCTCAATTATAAATGCCATGGTAGAATGGGATCTTGAAATCTTAATTATGTAAAGCAGAATGAAAGACATAATGAATAAGCAGGGCATACATAAAGAAGCATTAGTTTGTTAACTCCTGAGCAAAAATCAGTGCCTCACATATACATGGCCCCTCTTTTATAAATTTTTAATTATCATCTGTATTTTTTTTACAAAATCATAATAACCCAAGCTTCTCATCTAGGTGGGATCAGCTACAATGATCAAAAAGTGCTATATAATATCCTACCATAAACCATATCTAAAGATGAACCATTTAACCTAACCCCAAATCTTTCTAAATCGTATGACTTTGGTCTTCATCTTCATCTAACTAATGGACTATCCTCCAGGTGATGGGGATTTATGTTTCTATTATCTTCTTCACAAATGTCCAAACCACCTAAGAAGATATTTTGCAATATTTTTTACAATAGAATCTACCTCTACTTTTTTTTCCACAACATTGCTAATCTTACAACTAAAGCATTCTTCTATTTCATGACAAATTACACCTAAAGCATTTTTCTATTTCATCCACAATGTGTGAATCCTATGGTTGACATTCGCCTCTATCACTTGTTTTTTTATAGACCCAAGACACTAAAACACGAGAATTGTGGTATGGTATATTCTCCAATTTTCACTTATAAGGTAGTATTGTTTGTCAATCCTGCTAGCAAAAGGACTCAAAGCAAAAAGGTATCTCTCAAATTTAACTTATGGCACTCACTCGTAGGTCAGCCCTGCTTGCATTTCATATATCTATGTTACTTCTACTTATACAACAGTGTGCTTCCAATGCACGTCTCCTTATCTCAAGCTATCCATTTATATCTTCTCCCCACACTCTCCAAGTCAGTCTATATAGTATGCAAAAAAACATGTTTCATGACACCCTGTCTTGGTTATGTTTGATGAGCACATCTAGAAACAAGATAAAATGATAAGGACTCAAAGTTGACCTTTGGCATAAATCGGTAGTAATAAGAAATTCTTTGTTGTCTCGTGTGTGGGCTCGGGTTGGTGGAGGGATTGAGATTTTAGAAGACAATTTTTGCATAAAAAAAGTTTTGCAGATATTAAAAGACTTCTATATTCTTTTGTAATTTGGAATTCAATGGATTTATAACATAAGAATTTATAGGATTTGAATTGATGGATTTATAAGATTTAAAAGAACTCCGTGAATTTAAGCAAACATTGAAGAGAATCATTTAGTCAGAAGTCAGAACCCCATGCACAACATATCTTTGATTGCTCAATTATAAGCAATACAAGTTCAAAATCTTTTCTTCTCTAGAGCCTTCTATAAACCTCTCCAGTGAACCTTGTATGCCTTTTCCACTATCTATATGTGTAAATAGTAATTGTACGATTACTATTTACAAACTAAATATAGAGTTTAATTAAATGAAAATATGAATCAATTCAATTACATGACAAATGAATTCTATTTGATGCATTAATAATAAATACCTTTTGAAGAACATAACCATCATGTACCGGTGCAACTGTAGTTGATCCTCCACCACTGAGAGCAATGGAATAATATAGAAAACCTCTCATCAGCAACGTTTCCAGCATTATATTGCAGCATAAAATAAACTAAAGTATCTACCTTTAAAAGTAAGAAGATTACCCCCCCTATTTCAATGTTTTCAATTGAATTTTCATATGTTAATATTATTCATTTTATGAGTTCAACTTTCATCATTATCAATCACACCTATTATGCTGCTAAAGGCATAGCATAGTACTGATTACTTTAAAATAGTCAAACAGGACAAGGAAAATATTTAGACATGCTGACACATAAATAGCAATGAAACTTTCATACTTTTTATTCTGCCACTAGGAGTACACAGTTCACTCATTTCCTTGAGAATATTTGTAACATAGAAAGTAAAAGCCTCTTTACCATCAATGGAAAACATTATATTCCAGAACTGTAGTCAAATTAATATATTGATTTTGTGCCATTGGTGGCTCATTTTATTATGGTTACATACATAAACCTTCTTTATCCTCCTACTAAAGCAGTGGCAAATGCTCTTTGTTAGGCTCCATATGACTACTACTTTGAAGACCACGTGGGCAAAAGATGGTTTTGGAGTTTGGACTGTAAGAGACTGTAACAACATTGACTATGTGGCGAGGAATGTGGGAAATGGATGGAGTTGGTTTAGGAGCAATGTTGGTTAAACTCTTACGAGTTTACGATTCTAGGTTATGAAAATGAGTCAACTTGGATGTAAACTTTGTTTTTTATACTCTTACAAGTTTAAGAAAACTCTAATAAAATTAGTAGACTTTCGATTTTACTAGAGTTTAACAAGTTTACAATTCCACACTAGATTATCTTAAAATGTAAAATTTTGATAAATATTAGCCAATATCCAATTTAATTATGTATGTGTTGCAATACCTATTGGTTTTGAAAAGTAAATTTATTTTTTAGTGTTATTTCTACCATTTCATTTTTTTTATTTCCCCATTTCTTTTTGCTCTATCATAAATATTTATCTATTTAAAAATGTTTTTGATTTATTATGGAGATAAAATGTGGAATTAATACTATTTTAACTATATAATTATATATATATAATTATATATATATATATATATATATAATTATATATATATATATATATATATATATATATATATTATTTTAACATTAGGTAAACTCTTACTAGTTGAGTCTACGAGTTGAGTTTACGGAAGCTACATGAGTTTACCAAGACTCTCGAGATTGACAACTTTGGTTAGGAGTATGGATCAGGGAGAGGTCAGCATGAATTGACTAAGGTGGAGCAGTGTTATCAACACTGGTGGATTGCAGAAAATAGCAAAATAACAAAAATCCGCTATGTAAATAGCGGATAGCGTTCCGGTCAAATAGTGGGGGCCACATAGAGATCAAAATAACTAAATTAGATATATAAAAAAAGCATGTCGCATACAAATAAAATAGGAAGTGGAGCCATAGCATAGCTTATACATTGAAAGCTATTCGTATTACAGTGAATATAGGAGTAATACTCACTAACTCTTTATTTTTTCTATTATAAAAATAGGCCATGTTTGGCACTCATGCAAAATCTTCAATTTTATTATTTTAAAAAACCTAAAATTCTATTTTTTCCACTATTGCTGCTATTTTGGCTAGCAGAACTTGGAATAGCGGCCGCTATTCTCCTAATAGCGAAACTAGGATAGCGTCGTGGTTTTCATAGCGGATTCATCAAAATCCACTATGCTATACCGCTATAACACCGTTATTTGACAACACTGAGGTAGAGAGGCTATTTTTGGGTCTTGACCCTCCAGATCTCTTGGGAAAGGGGTCCCAGTATTCTGGAGTTCGGTCGGGAGGTAAGTACAATCTGACCAAGGATTTGAACTCAGAGTTCTCCCGAACAAATCGCCTCTTGAGGTGGAGAGATTTTGGAAGAGATACACATGTTATTTTCTATGTAATTCCAATCTCTCAACAACAGAAGCTACCTTTGCTTGCAAGGGGTTTGGTATCCATTATTTCTACTCTAACTCCAAGTGCTTATCATTCAACTATTATATTTAAAATCAGGACATCTAAGGCATAGTGAAACAAGACAACCATGTCTTAAATCTTCCTTATATAATATGTTAAAAAGTCAGTAATTGAAATATTAAAATGATGAAAAATATCACTAATCATATTACCAAATTAAAAAAGATAAAAATTACCAGTGAACAAAAAACTTAATGATCTCTTACCTATCAACAACTAATGACGTAGCACGCCCTGATGCAAAAGAAGTCAGAACCTGTATGTCAATCAAGAGTATATTTTCAGTAGTTTTCACTCTCTCTGCCTAATGTATATTATTTTAGTTAGAGATATAGGTTAATGAAGGACTGTTCAATTACAGCATTTTTTGCCAAAAATAATGCAGGTGCTTTGTATTTCTCAAACATAAGTTCTGCTGCCCTGCAAGAATCACAACAAACTGAATTATACATATTGATATTTTAAATAGAGCTCCATTAAATTTAGAGGATAAGTTACAGCCATAACACCTTTCTCTCTGTTGTTGAGCATTAGAAGAAGGCTCTGCAAGGAGCATTGGATGCTCTTTAGGGTCAATCAATAGGCACTCCCTACTAAAAAAGAAACATGCCAATTTAAGAATGAAACTATTCCTAAAGTTTGTAAGATAAAATGCTCAGAAAAGAAAAGCACAATACAAGGGAGCAATCCACTTAAACATGTTAGGAAAATAACCACTAACAACACAAGAAGCAGTATTCCACTAGGTAGAGCCAGTAACATGATTACAACATTTAGCTCTATATAAGAGACAAAAATTTCAATCAATCCATTTAGTGCAAGGAGTTTATCATAGTCTCTTCTTCAATTTGATCCATTTTTCTCGCTGGAGCATTTGTTGGTCATCTTACATGACCAAACCACCTAAGCGAGGTTTGGTTATCTACTCCATATTATGTGCTACTCGAACTTTCTCCCACATATATTCTTGATCTTATCATTCCTTTCATGTCCACTCCTCCCCCTTGGCATTCCCATCGCTGCTATACTGATCTTTTGCAATTGTTCTCACTTTGTTGTTGTCCAGTAACCACAACCCATATAGACCAATCTAAGTGTTATATCTATATAGTAATATTTTTTGTTGAGTATGATAGGAATCTAATGATCACAAATTAAACCTGAAATATTTATTTGTTTCGTCCAATCTGCTTGATTTATGTGTTATCCACCTCAATCTCCACATCATTATGTAAACAAATCAAAATTATGTGCAACTTGTGGTATGAAGTGATCCCCAATTTTTTCCTCCAAAACATTGCTAGTCAGTGCTTGCTAATTTTCCCTATGACATGTTGTCTACCCAATACTCATTTGCTTAAAAGAGGAGGGTTGGGTTTGGGTTCAAAAGCCAATGTTAAGGAAAAACTTCGATGAATTTTTTCTCATCAATGTTTGGAAAAAAAAAATCGTTAGTATCAAATATTAATTAGCCACCATCACTACATGAATTTCCAATGTCTTTTTGTACTTTAGATACAGGTAATAGGTCAACTACGGTTCGTACAACTGCTTTTAAAAGAACTGTCGGGGAAATTTTTTTAAAACGATATGAATCACAGGAGGTGAATAAACATAAAAACTTGAAAATGCCAATTACATATGTCATAAAATAAGACAAATGTAAAAAGGAAAACAACATCTTTATAACACAGAATGTATCATTGGTATCAACCTGAAGGCATGTTCCCATATGCTGTCAACAATATCCCAGTCAGCAACAATTCCATCTTTTAATGGAGACAACACCTGACATCATGGAATACAAAGATAACTAAACCGCCTATTAATTATAAAAATCTGAAAACTAGAAATCAAAGACTAATCAAGAAGACCATTATAAAACAGTTACCTCCATAAAATCTCTACGATATCCCAAGGACTGAGATCCTACGTACAATTTTCTCTTTCCCTTAGCTTTATCACCATCAGCATTTCTATTATTGTTCTTTGATTCCCCAGAGCCAGAGTTCTTTTCAGCATCATCTGATTCATCAACATCCATTTGATCAATCGCTCCAACAACCTAAGTTCACAAGAGCCAAAACAACTCCCCGTCATCAGATTACCATATCCATCCTCAAATGAGTACACCATCCATAGTTTTTAAAGATTCTAATCTAACAAACTATAAATTATAAATGAGTTTGATGGCCATACAGTGTCGATGTAAAACGGTTTTACACCGATATCAATCAAAGGCCACTATTTTTCCATTTCACACTATTAGTTTCAAAATAATCATACAAAAGTATAGTAAACTATCATTGGATGTCAGTGTAAAACTATTTTACACTGTCAATGAATACTCTTTAATTCCATTATAAATGCACCTAATTACACTACCAACCAGTACTAGCTTGTGACAACAGAAAGTTGCCAGTGCCCTCTTCAACATTAACATAAAAAACAACCAAAAAGAACAACAAAACTGAATTATGCTAATACCAGTGATACATGAAAAACAACAAAAATCCAAAAAATTTAAATAAAAAAAGAAGAAAAGTAAATGTGCAATGAACACACTTACAGAAGGAAACACAGCTTTGGGAGCATCTTCACCGGCATAACCAGCTTTACAGGTATGTGAACCCAAGTCAATTACTATAGCTGACACTTCATCTGTGAATTAAACAAAAAGGAAGAACATTGAGAAATAGATGAAGAATGAGAGAGTAAGAACAAAATATAACTGTGTTTTAGCACTCACCACCGCCGTACATTGCTGTAACGACTCTGCAAACTCGACAGAAGAATTAGGGTTTAGAAAATTATTTGTGAATTTTAGGGTTTAATGAAAATTCTCACTGTAGAGTTTCAGGAGGAAGAAGGGGAGAGGGAATGAAACTCCGATGACGAAGCTCGCCGCTGCGGCAGTTACCGGCGAAGAAGGGAGGAGCGCGCGCGATTTGAAGAAAGAAAGTAAACTAGGGTATATGCTTTTTTACGGGATACTTAATTCGATAAACCCAAGCAATTTGCTATTAGCATCCCCTTTTTTTCTAGTACACACCTCAGGAGTTATTTTCTTTATCTAACAAACGTTTAGTTTAATCGACTTATTATATTTTCTTTATCTAACAAACGTTTAGTTTAATCGACTTATTATATTTTCTTTATCTAACAAACGTTTAGTTTAATCGACTTACTAAAACAAAATAAACAAAATATTTATAGAAGAATTTTACTTTTATTATAACTATTTTTAAATTAAGAAAAATTAAATTTACGTTTTATAAGGTCTAATTTTCAAAATGTATTTAATTTTTATGTATTCACTACAAAAATTGAATATAATTTTTTTTTCCTTACATCTACATATTTATCATTTATAACAAATATATTAAAATACACATTTTAGTTGTGCCACTAAAAACATAATTACACATTTTAAAATTGCTTAAGAAAATGTTTGTTGTAGTTTTTTTTAGTTAATATAGGGGTTGTGAATGTTTTTTCAAAATTAAAGGGGTGTATGTGTCATTTAAAGAGAACTCATAGGAGGTCAATGCAATTTTTCCTTCAAATTAATACATATGAGTGGTGGTTACTTTTAGATTGTATAATGATTTAAATTAACTCTAGCCGAAAATATGTCTATACCATTTTAAGTTTAACTCAATTTCGGCTTATGTTCTTTAAATTTATGTTATCTCAATTTAGCTTTTAAGTTGCATTATATTTGTACCGCAAGTTATTTATATTAATTTTGACAATAATTAGTTCAATTAAAACCTTATAACTATTAGAAACTCTATCGAATACTGCAATAATATGTCATTCATATTAATTTTTTAGAAAATATTAATCAAATTTTATAAATGGTATATATTTGTTGATTTTTTCTACAACAAATTAAATACATGCATAACATTTAAAACGAAGTAATAAAGGTTTATCAACGTAATCAATATCTTTAACTTCCTTTACATGCAGAGTAACTTGGACAGTCAATTTGTTGCGATTTTTCAATTAGATCTTAACATTTCATGACATTAATTCGAGAAAATTTTCAAATTTAAAGGACTGCATGCTTAATTTAATATATCTTAAAGGCTAATAGTACAAATTAGATGTACCCTAAATGACTTAATCGAGAAAAAATAAATTTAAAAAACCTAAAAAAATTAAATTAAACTTAAAAAATTAAAGATGTATTTTTGTCTTGATTGTCTATATAAATTAATTTAAATAGCTATACACTAACTTCTAGTACAAAAATCATTATTTTTGTGCGTGTCATACTACCAATTTTAAATATCTTACAATAATATATCGTGACACATTAGTGTAAAATAGATTTAGGCTCACAATTTATGTCATATAAATTTTTATCTAAAGTATTCTGTATGTTTTTTTCTTTAAAATATATTAGTTTATGATTATTTTTCTAATTTATATATCATTTGAAAGTAAATTCCATGATTCTTTACTATTTTCACAAGGGCATATCTGAACTACTTTAAATACTAATTTTTTTGCCTATTCTAAAAAACTTTTTTTATTATGAATTTAGCTAACTAAAAACATCTCAAAAGGTACATCAAAACTTATTATTTGTAACATTCAAATACTAATATGAAATCGGTTTTTACTCATTCTAACTTAAATAATTGTCTCTTAAAATTGGTGCAAATAATTAAAAATGCATCTACGGTAAGAGTAAGAATTTTACATTAAACAAACAAAAAAATGAATATTAAACAACATTCAATACAAGTAAAATAACTATATATTCAATAACTATTTTTGGTAAAGATAATTTATATATTCAACAAAATGCATTCATGTTGTCTTTACAACAAGTTCTATCTATAAATAGGTGCTCCCAAGGCACTAGTTTCCGTAGTCATTCCTACAAAGGCCTCCACATGGGCACTTATTGGTTGTTGGCTATGTTTTCCTTCTTTCTGTTCTATGGTGTTGCCCATATTGAAGCTTTCCATCAATATCATTCTTCCACTTTTAATTTGAACCAAACTTATAAACCTTGTTTTCACTTTCAACCTCACAAGAATTGGATGAATGGTATTTGGTTCAACTTAATTAATTTTAATTTAATTAACCTCCTTTAATGATGATAGTGTCACAGTGTCATTTATTCTCCATTATTCTTTTAGCTGTTTTCTAATGGTTTTTTTTTGCTTCTTTTTTTTTGTTTTTACTCTTGGCACGTATTGATATATATGGTGAAATGGACTTGAAGACCCTAATGGTTAGTTATACTCTCGGTCATGTTTCTCTTACACATACATCACCAATATATATAAAAGGATGAAGTAAATAAATATTTTAAATTAAATATGCATGTATACTTGGATCATATTTAAGTTATACAGCATTAATAGCTTTTAATCATTCTTAATAATAAAGATGAGAAGAAAAAGGGTATACTTTAACTATATTATATATTTTAGATATTAAAGCCCCACCTATTAAAATTAAGAAACAAGTTACAAATAATGCATAAAATAAATTAAATAATTTAAAAAGTATCGCGACACAATCAGCACAAGAGAACATCATTAAAACAACCGCTTTATAACTCCCTACAAACAAAATTTTAAAGAAAACATCACATTTTTTTTTATTTAATAAAATATATTCTCGAATTATTTTTAACTTTACTTTTATCATCAGTCTTAGTTCTACTGTGTTTGAGAAAAGAACTGCTACTTTAAATGTACCATCGTTACCATTTATAACATTACTATTTAAAATATACCTCATAACGTGATGTGCCAGCCATGTGCACAATCATATCACACATATATTTGTATATATATAAATGAAATGCTACATTTTGTATGTAGTTTTAATCTTTTAGTTTCACTATTTATATCCCACTAAATAACTGAATTTTTTTATTGAAAAAAAGAGATAGTTCGATACGCTTGGTAGTGTATATAATGCGTATTAAGTAATAAAAATAGTTAAAGATAAATGTTAATTTCTTTTTTTGTGTGAATTAGGTCCTATGAGATACAAAGGACTATACCATATGTTCTACCAACACAATCCAAAAGGTGCAATATGGAGCAACAATAGTATTGTTTGGGGCCATTCTATTTCAAAGGATCTAGTGAATTGGTTCTCATTACAACATGCTCTTATTCCAAGTGAATCATATGATATCAATGGTTGTTGGTCAGGTTCATCCACACTTCTCCCTAATGACAAACCAAAAATCTTATACACAGGAATTGATAATAATCAACACCAAACTCAAAATTTGGCCATACCCAAAAATGTGTCTGACCCATTACTTAGGGAATGGATAAAATCACCTAATAACCCTTTAATGGAACCAAATAATGTTAACAAAATTAATGCAACTTCATTTAGAGACCCTACCACTGCTTGGATTGGTCATCATGATGGATTTTGGAGAGTACTTATTGGAAGCCAAAAAAAGGACAAGGGAATTTTAATTTTATTTAAAAGTAAAGATTTTTTTAATTGGATTCAAGATAAAAATCCTTTTTATTCAGCTAAAAATACTGGAATGTGGGAGTGTCCTGATTTTTTCCCTGTTTTGATTAATGGTTCAATTGGACTTGATACATCAATTAATAATGGTTATGGTATTAGGCATGTGGTCAAGGTTAGTTTAATTGATGTGTCACATGATTATTATTTTATTGGTACTTATGACACTATTAAGGATGTGTTTGTTCCTGATAAGGGATTTGACAAAATTAATAATGAGTTATCATTGGTACTAAGATATGATTATGGAAAATTTTATGCATCTAAAACATTTTATGATGGTGCAAAAAAGAGAAGGGTCTTATGGGGTTGGATTAATGAATCTTCAATTCAAGAGGATGATGTTAAAAAAGGATGGTCTGGAATTCAGGTAAGAATTTTTTGCTTCTATATAGTTTTATTGGAATTTTCCTTAATTATACAAACAAGTAAATTTTTGCTAGATTAAAACCATAATATAAAATGTGTTTAAATATTTCACCATTATAATTCTCCAATTTCTTTATTGTTGGGTGTTGCATTTTTTATTTATGAATTATGTATAAATGATTGGATAAAAATGTTATAAACTTTAATGTTTCATTATTGGCTTCAAATATTGACTAAACAAATACATGCACATGAATTTGAAGGCAATACCTAGGACTCTTTGGCTTCATAAATCTGGGAAGCAATTGATCCAATGGCCTATAATTGAAATTGAAAAACTACGTAGCAACCATGTCAACTTGCACTCTAAAGTGTTAAAGGGAGGAACAATGCTTGAGATTTTTGGTGTGACAGCAGCACAGGTGAATTCAGTAGTGTGTATGATCTTTAGTTTGTAAAATTAGTTTTGTTAACAAATTGAGTTTAAATTAGTGATTTATGTTTAAATATTTTAACTTAGCACAAACATCTACTTTTTTCTTCTTCATTTGTACATGATTTAATGAGTAAGAATAATTGATTTATATTAACAATTGCTCATCTTTATGATTTTTGCCATTTTTAAAAAGGGAGAATTCTTATTTAACCAATGAGAAAAAGATGGATAAGAATTTTGTAAGACAAAATTAATCCAAAAATTCAAATTACTTACAAAATAATTAAATATAAAAAAATGATGTGACTTCAAAATGATTAGTTGTTGTGATTTAGTTTAGCTAAATTGCACTAATCTTTAGGGCTAAATTGCACTAATCTTTGGGGCTAATTTGATGTACAGGATAACGAGACACAATATACGACACAAGTATCCTATCCCTCCCTAATCCTTTGTTTGATGCACCAATCGCATATGATACGCTAATCAAAAATTTTAAATAATCAGGTTGCAGCGGCATTTTGTTATCCTTAATTTGAGGTGGGTTAAAATAATCCGTTCTCAAGCGGATATCATTGTTCGCGTTTCTCTTTTCCTATAACTCAACAAGTAGTGTTCGAGTCTGTTCTGTGTCATTCTTCCATTTTTTATTTTTTTTTGCACTCTTCCATTTTTTATTTTTTTTTATATTTGCCAAATTTAAATTGATTTCTTTTTTCGTATATGATGTTTTTGATTGTTTTCTTATTTATTTTATTGTATAACAATATAAAAAAAATTGATGAAAAATAATAATTATTTTCTAATTATGATAGTAAGGTTTTGTTTGATTGTGTTTTACTTATTAGTTTTTGAAAACTATTTTATAAATAAATTTTAAAAAATTGTTTTTAAAAAGAAAATTTAAAAAAATTTGTCTGCTAACTTTAATTTTTTAAAACAGTCTTTCACTAGAGAATTAAAAAAACTGAAAAATAAAAAGTAAAACACCATTTATCTGTTTTACTTTTTTAGTTTTAAAAAGTATAATATTAAAAATAGTTTTACAAAATAGTTTTTAAAAACAAGTAATCCAAACAAATTGTTTAGGTTTTAAATTTTAAAATACTAAAATAGAGTTTTTGGGATTTCAAACTCTAAGTCATTCTTCAATTGTGATAGATAGAGAAATCACAATTTTTTCAAGTATATAAAATTACTTCATAAATTATTTACATTTTTATGATAGTGAGTCATTCTTCAATTGTGATAGATAGAGAAATACAATTTTTATGACAGTGAGTCATTCTTCAATTGTGATGGATAGAGAAATCACAATTTTTTCAAGTATATAAAATTACTTCATAAATTATTTACATTTTTTAGCATTTTTGTTTATTTATAAAAAATTATATGAATGTTATTTTAAAAGAAAAAAATTAAATAGATTATAAGGACAAATTTGTCATTTTATCAAAATATAAATCATATCATCTTGTTATCTGTTGTGTATCAAACACTGAATAAGATAAACTAATTTTATCAAGTTTGTTATCATGTGCACATCAAACACAAGACACAAGACAGGATAACTCTTTATCCTACCCATATCCTATCATGTCTCTCCTTATCCTATCCTGTGTGTATCATATCCGGTCCATACCCTAAAAGTTTAATGCAAAAAGTCCTAGTTAGTCAAATGATTTATTTTTTTAAAATAAAATATAAAATACGCCACTCAAAATTAGATAACTACAAATGTACGGACGATAAAACTTGATTTTAATTATTTTGTTATATTCAAACTGCAAAGAATTCAACAACTTGACTTTTTGTACTACACAAAAAATCTATTTTATGTAAAAGAATTCCGCGACAATTAATTTCTATAAGCAATTTATTTATTATTCATTTGCTAATAAATTGACAATTATTTATGGTTTAGGGTTGACTAAAGCAATTTCTATAAGCAATTATTTATTATTTATTTTTTATGAAGGGTTGATATTGTTTTTACCCTCTAAATTTAAACTACTCACTCACTTTAGAGTAGTTAAATATCACAATTGAAACCAATACAAATCATGATCATATAGTGGAAGCCACCACAACAAAATGTGATGAAACAAACATATAAGCGTGCAAGACTTTCACATTAATTTGCCATTTCCTTTGCAGGCTGATGTTGAAATTTCATTTGAAGTGAAAGAGCTTGAAAAGGCACAAGTCTTAGACCCTAGTTGGAAAATGGACCCTCAACATCTATGTAGGGAAAATGGTTCAAAAGTAAAAGGTGTAGTAGGATTGGGACCATTTGGTTTACTAGTTTTGGCTTCAAAGGACATGAAAGAATACACAACAATTTTCTTTAAGGTATTTAGAGGTAACAAAAAGCACGTGGTGCTCATGTGTTGTGACACAACAAGGTACATGTCCCTCCACTTTCATTATCCATTAAATTATTATAACAAAGTTTCAATTTTAAGCAACTTATGTATTTTCCATAGGTCTTCTTTGAATCACAATAATGACTTGGCCACTTATGGAGCTTTTGTGGATGTAGACCCTATTAATGAGGAGTTGTCAATAAGAAGTTTGGTAAGTGCTACATTATACTACCTCTGAACCTACCTTAATATAAGAAGGAAAAAAAAAACATCAAAACTAATGAAAGTTATTTATTATGGTGATTCTATAGACATTTTTTAAATATACCCATGTAGAAAATTGTGATACATTGAATGTATTTGTTAATATTAAAAAGACAAACATTTAAATAAAGAGTAAAAAATTATTTTAAGCGATAAATATATCTTGTGATTTTTTTTTTATAAATAGTACATAAAAATCCTCCATTTTTTAAATAAGGATCGGATGCAGTACTTTTTTTTATTGAGAAATGAATAATTATTATTAAAAACATATATTGAGTTATTTTGTTTAAGATTTTTAAAAAATAATTTGACTTTATATTTTTAAAAATGATTTTTATGAAAACTTACTTAAAAATAGTAGAAGTTGTTTTAGACTTATTTGTTACCAATTAAAAATAATAATTTTGACATTCAATAATTTAGATATTTTAACAAGATAAAAATCACATTTTTTTTTCTAAAATAATATATCCTTCAAAAGTAATTTTTATGAAGAACTTCTCAATTTTTTTTTTTATTTTAATTGTTTTTTGAAATTTTATTATCCAAAAAAGTTGTAATAAATAGATAAAATAATTAAAATGATATTTTAAAATAAACTATTTAAACTAATTTTTTATATGAAACTTTAATTTTAAAATTATTTTTAAAAATGTTATAACAAAAATATAAAATACTATAAAAATTATTTTAAACAAACAGACTGATTTAAAAAAAAATCTTAAACAAACGGACTGATTAATAGTTACTACATTATATGACTCTTTGAGATGAAATTTGAGTTCAATATTTGAAAGATACAAAACCAAACTCTTATCCATAATTTTCTTTTCGTATTCCTTTGTTTTTTCGTAGATAGATCACTCTGTGGTGGAGAGTTTCGGGGCAAAAGGAAAAGCATGCATCACAACAAGAGTTTATCCAACGTTGGCAATCAATGATAAGGCACACCTTCATGTGTTCAATAATGGGACAAATGATGTTAAGATCAAGAAGTTAAGTGCTTGGAGCATGAAAAAAGCAAAGATTAATGAAATGCATTAGTAATAATAATCAATAAAAATAGTGGAGATATTAATGAAATAATTAAACAAAGAAGAAGTCCCTTTTATTCTTTTTGTTTAGTTTTTGTTTTACAAAATATAATTCCTTTTATTGGCATTTGAAAATAATAAAAATATTTATCGATTTCTAAATTTATATTCGAGTTGAGGAAGTTGATTTGGCAATTTTTTCAAAAAGTGGAAACCAAGTCATACTAGTTTTAAATATATATATATTTATAAATTAATTAAATGAGAATAATAACAACTATTGAAATATCCAATGACCTCAAGAGATTTATTTTCGTCCTTTTTTCTATCTTATCATTTGTAAGTGATTGAAGTTAAAAACTCTTTCAACTCACTCATAATGTGTATATTATGAATTAAATCCTTAAAACAACAATTTTAAAAATTTACATTACTACTATTGAAATACTAAATTATATAATGTAAAAGAATGAGAAAAAATTGAAAGGTAAAATTGATCGTTGCAATTAACCTAAGAAATTACAAATAAGAAGACATAATAAATAAAGACTACACTAAACAAGAAATAAAATAAAACATGTTTATCCAACATGCATCAACAAACTACTACTATAGAGATGATGGACTAAAATGACAATGGAGAGAGTAAGACTCCATAAGACGAAGGTAATTATAGCAAACATAGTAGATATAAAAAAGACTAGTATGACACACATACAACACGATGATCATTTGTGTCCTCTCCTATAAATGTTTCACTAATGCAAATTATATTTTTAAGTTTAAAATATACATTTTAAATTGATTATGTATTTGAATTAACAACAAACGACTTAATAAATATGTTTTTAACGTATTTCTGAACTGACTTAAAAGAACTTCAAGTTAAGTCGGTTCAACATACTCTGACTTAAATATCACAAAATTTAGTTTATTAAATCATCTTTTAACAGAGTTGTTAAGTCAGTCCTTTTAAATGATCGACATAATAGACATCTTAAGGCAGTCTGCATCACTAACAGACTTAATAACATAGTTTGTTAACTCGGATGTACTCATAACCGAGTTAAGATAACTTTTTTTTAATGAATTTTTCATTTTTGTTTTATTGCTCCCTTTCATACCATATTTTGTACCGAATTTCAAATCATAATATTTTATTTGCAACCACTATTTTTTTTATAACCATCTAATAATCAAAATATATAGTACTAGAAATTCATGCAAAATATAGAGTACAAAATAATTCATTAACAAAGTTACAATATCATTATGTAATGTAGCAATATTCAATACATATATTCAAACATTGTCATTTTCTTCGATTAGTTCCAAAATGAAATTCACAAAGCGTTCTTGAATTTCTTTAAGTTGATCCAGGTGAAATGATCTCTTGAGTCATCAAATATCTGACAAATATTGAAAAAGATTAGAATATCATACGAACATAAAAAAAACACTATCAATAAATACAACTTGTAAAAAATTATATGCGTTACGCACTTGTGTCTAAGAATCAACGATACCAGCTGTTACAATATTCAATCTATGTATCATGGAATAGTGGCCAAACTCTTAATTTGAAGTTTGTCTGTGACACTAAAATTGAATATCACACAAAAAAAGTTATATACATAAAGTTGTTATAATACTATAAATGAAGTTTTACATTTGTAAACAACTTATTGTAGGAAAACTTTATGTTAACTTCGGTTTAATTCTCAAACCTTACAACTTGTAATAAACTTCAAAAACTCTACAATAGAAAAATATTTATTAAAATTGTATTATAAAACATAGGTTTAAATATGTTTTTAGTCCCTGTAAATATAACTTTTTTTTATTTTGGTCCTCGTAATTTTTTTTTTGGTTTACATCCCTGTAATATCAAAAACAAATTATTTTTGGTCCTTAACGTTAAGTTGACGTTACAAAAACGTTAATTGACAAACAGAAACAGTTTTTAGTCCCTGTAAATATAACACTTTTCAGTTTTAGTCCCTGAAAAATATTTTTTTTGAATTTCATTCCTGCAATATTCAAAATCTCCTTAAATATGAAATAACATACAAATTGATCTTTATTAATAATAGACTTATGTCAAGTAATGTTTAAAATATCTTCACTTCAATAATTTAAAATTTATTAATCTTTTGTTTTATTTATTTATCATTATTAAATTAATTTTCATTTTCTATTTCAAAAAAATTACTAAAATCTTATGTTTTATTTAATTATTATTATTAAATTAATTATATTAGTATAAAATAATAATTAAAATAACTTTATATTTAAACTTTATAATTTTAACTAAAATATCCTTTTACGCTTTAGATTAGTTTCATTATAACTTAAAATAAATAAAATATATATTAGGTGATAGATTTATTTTAATCATTATTTTATAATAATATAATTGTAGTTAATATTATATTAATTTTATTTTAATTATAATATTATATTATATGTTTATTTTAATTATATTATATTA
>JBBPBQ010000002.1:55434978-55494307 GCA_037974755.1 Cicer yamashitae | reverse complement strand
ATATAATATTATAATTAAAATAAAATTAATATAACATTAACTACAATTATATTATTATAAAATAATGATTAAAATAAATCTATCACCTAATATATATTTTATTTATTTTAAGTTATAATAAAACAAATCTAAAGCGTAAAAGAAGATTTTAGTTAAAATTATAAAGCTTAAATTTAAAGTTATATTAATCACTATTTTATACTAATATAATTAATTTAATAATAATAATTAAATAAAACAGAAGATTAATAAATTTTAAATTATTGAAGTGAAAATATTTTAAACATTACTTCGCATAAGTTTATTATTAATAAAGATCAATTTGTATGTTATTTTATATTTAAGGAGATTTTTGAATATTGCAAGGATGAAATTCAAAAAAAATATTTTTCAGGGACTAAAACTGAAAAGTGTTATATTTACAAGGACCAAAAACTGTTTCCTTTTGTCAGTTAACGTTTTTGTAACGTACACTTAACGTTAAGATTATATTTATAAAGACTAAAAACATATTTAAACCTAAAATATATCACACTATTTATGAACAATCAATATATTAAATACTTACAAATCAACAACGTGATATATTTTTTTTGTTTAAATATGTTTTTTGTTCCTGTAAATATAACAGTTTTCAGTTTTAGTCCATGTAAAATTTTTTATTTGGATTTCATTCCTGCAATATAAAACAAAAAGGTTTAAATATGTTTTTGGTCCCTGTAAATATAACCTTTTTTGATTATGGTCCTCGTATTTTTTTGTTTTGTTTACATCCCTGTAATATCAAACAAAATTATTTTTGGTCTTTAACGTTAAGTGGACGTTACAAAAACGTTAATTGACAAAGGGAAACAATTTTTGGTCCTGGTAAATATAACACTTTTCAGTTTTAGTCCCTGAAAAATATTTTTTTAAATTTCATTCCTGCAATATTCAAAAATCTCCTTAAATATAAAATAACATACAAA
This sequence comes from Cicer yamashitae, assembly GCA_037974755.1. Taxonomy (NCBI): domain Eukaryota; kingdom Viridiplantae; phylum Streptophyta; class Magnoliopsida; order Fabales; family Fabaceae; genus Cicer; species Cicer yamashitae. The sequence goes on along the minus strand of JBBPBQ010000002.1, from coordinate 55,493,339 downwards.
TTGATCTTTATTAATAGTAAACTTATGCCAAGTAATGTTTAAAATATTTTCACTTCTATAATTTAAAATTTATTAATCTTCTGTTTTATTTATTTTCTGTTTCAAAAACACTAAAATCTTTTGTTTAATTAATTTATTATTATTAAATTAATTATATTAGTATAAAATAATGATTAAAATAACTTTAGATTTAAGCTTTATAATTTTAACTAAAATCTCCTTTTACGCTTTAGATTTTGTTCATTATAACTTAAAATAAATAAAATATATATTAGATGATAGATTTATTTTAATCATTATTTTATATTAATATAATTATAGTTAATATTATATTAATTTTATTTTAATTATAATATTATATTATATGTTTATTGTTGTATATCTATTTGTTTTATTAACTATATTGTTAAAGTTACTAGAATTAATATATATGTGTTGAATATATTTCAAAATAAGTTATCTATAAAGCTTAAATCAACTGACAAATAACAATATTATAAGATTGGATACCATATTTTGAGTTAAAATCCTGAACCTCGATGTTGTTTGCGAATGTTTTTACTATTTAATGTATAAATAAATAAATAATTAGTGATTTTTTTGAAACAGAAAATGAAAATTAATTTAATAATAAATAAATAAAACAGAAGATTAATAAATTTTAAATTATTGAAGTAAAAATATTTTAAACATTACTTGGCATAAGTTTATTATTAATAAAGATCAATTTGTATGTTATTTTATATTTAAGGAGATTTTTGAATATTGCAGGGATGAAATTCAAAAAAAAAAATTTCAGGGACTAAAACTGAAAAGTGTTATATTTACGGGGACAAAAAACTGTTTCCCTTTGTCAATTAACGTTTTTGTAACGTCTACTTAACGTTAAGGACCAAAAATAATTTTTTTTGATATTACATGGATTTAAACCAAAAAAAATTACGAGGACCAAAATCAAAAAAGTTATATTTACAAGGACCAAAAAGATATTTAAACCAAAAAAATTATTTTTGGTCTTTAACATTAAGTGTACTTTACAAAAACATGAGTTCACAAAAAGGAAAATATGTTTTTTTGTCCTTGTAAATATAACACTGTTCAATTTTTAGTCCCGTAAAAATTTTTGTTTGGATTTCATCGTATTTATCATTATCAATCACAAACGTATAAAGTGAGTTTCATCATCTTCATCAACTCAACCATCCATATTTTTCCTCACCCAACTCAATCTCTTTCCCTTCATTATTCATACCTCACCTAACACAATTTTTTCTATCAATAACTCTACCTCCAACCTCATATTTTCCCTCTATTATCTCAAAAAATGTACTAATTGTCGGTAAATAAATTTAAACAAGTTAAAAAAAAATGTACTAATTGTTGTCTATTCTAAAAAACTTATAATAAATTTAGCTAATTAAAAATATCTCTTAAATACTTCGAAACTTATTATTTGTAAAATTCAAATGCCAACATAAATCTATTGTTTAATCATACTGACATAAATAATTGTCTTATAAAATTAGTCCAAATAATTAAAAATGTATTTAATACGTGTGAGTAAGAAAGAATTTTACATTAAATGAAAATAAATGTTAAACAATATACAAATAAGATAACTTAAAGAACTATTTTACAACTATTTTTAATAAAGATAACTTATATATCCAACAAAACAGTCATGTTATACTTAATTTTAATTTAATCAACCTTCTCATTTATTCTCCATTATTATTTTAGCTGTTTTTCTAATAGTTTTTTATTTTGCTTTCTGTATCACATCTATTAGCGAATTCAATTGCGAGCCATTTGACTAAATGTCAAACATACTTCTAACCATTAAACACGAAGAAAAAAAAAAATATATATATATATATATGATAAAAACTTCATTAAATAAAAATGAACTACAATAAAAAAAAAATATAAACAAGAACAAACACTACTACATTATTAAGACAATTTATATCTTTACTCGATAAAAATTGAAAAAAATTACATTCATTAAAAGATTCATAAATCTGTTCACGTTTTCTTAATTTTCTTCATCTTTACTGGTCAGAGAACTGTTACTTCACCGTAGTCTTCTGAAAAAATATATAAAAATTATTGGAATAATTACTCAAGACATTCTTTGTTTTATAGAATCTTAAGTTTCTTCATCTTTACTGGTCAGAGAACTGTTACTTCACCGTAGTCTTCTGAAAAAATATATAAAAATTATTGGAATAATTACTCAAGACATTCTTTGTTTTATAGAATCTACTCAAAATAGATATACATGTCTGACACGAAGAGACAGGCGAACACAATCTAACATCTAATAATTGACCTATATACTTTCTTTTTTTTACATATTTTTTCATAAAAAAAATTTATATACTTTTTTTAAAAATAAATATTTTAAAAATTTATAAAATTTATAGAATTTGAATAGAGTTTGTTTTAAATCTTTTAAAAATAATTTTGTTAAAAGAAAAAAGATAAAACCAATATTTTTTCATTTTTGTCTCGTTGTTTCTGAGTGTGTGTTTATTTATTAATTTTTGATGAATACTAAATTACATTGATCAATTTTAAGATATAACTACAAAATAGATTAAACTAATAAATTTGAAAATGCTCTTGAAATATTTCAATTGTTATAAAGTAAATTTTATATAAATTATAGGTTACTTTATAAACTGTTTTAAATATGTGATTTATCATTTTTGCTGACTTATATATCAATAAGAATAGCAGTTAAGAAAGATGCGAAAAATTCTGAAAGTGATGAAAGAATTATTGCAAGATGGGATGACAGTAAAACCAAACTATTTCTAAATATTTGCGTGAAATAAATTTGAGTCTAATATATATACATCATGTACATTGGTATCTGTAGAGCATTATGTAAATTTGTATGAGCAAAACATCATGTAAATTGGTATAGGTAAAACATAATGTAAATTGGCATGGATAGAGCATCATGTAGCTTGATAATGTAAATTGGTATATGTGTATAAGAACTAAAATTTATTTTTTCAATTTTTTCAATTATTAAAATTGCACTTTTTTTATTATGGACCTAATTTTTAAAATTAGATTAAAACCTCCAAAATCTATTATTTGCATATTTTCATGATGATTTATTTATACGTTTATTTTTCATGAGGATCCGAAAATTATGAAATGGATGACCTAAATTCATTAATTTGCTTGGGATAAAAAAGAAGTAGAGAGACATGAGATAGTAGAGAGTGAGAGAGATAGAAGACAGAGGCCGGAGAGGGGAGATAAAGATGCATAAGATAAGAGAGTAGAGAGACATATATATTTAAAAAATGTTTTTTCAAACAAATATGTTTTTTTGAAAATCATTTTTTATGTCCTTTATGGTAATTTTGTAATTTAAAAAAAATTATTTTTACAAAATTGTATACAAACAGATTAAAAATCATTTTTTTAAAAAAAAACCATTTCTATAGTAGTAAACAAATGGAAATTAAAAAATTATTTTTTAAAAAATCTCTAAAAAATAATGTGTAATTTATTTAAAACAAAAATAATTTTTATTTAAGTTCAAATAGACGAATCCATTAACTACTATTGAAATATCACAACTATTTAAATATCCAATAACCCTGAGAGATGTGTTAGGGAATATATATCCATGAAACGGCTCAAGATACTGTGAGTGTGTAATTGAGTACCTATTACTTGATTTTGCATATTGGAATTGAAACAAACAAACATATATGATTATGATGAAAACTATTCTTATCTAAACTTTATTTATGCTATGGTGTAACTCTAAAATAATGAAATTTTATTTTCTTCTTAATCAAATGATTAAAACGGAACTCTAACTTAATAGAGTTTTGTTTCTCTATTTTTTTAAATTATACTATTAATTTTAAATATTCTTATAATAATGTCGTGACGTAGTAAATCAATAAATTTTATTAGTGTAAAATAATTTATACTCACACTTCATTATTATTTTCCTAGTTTATTTATCATTTGAAAGTAAATTGCATTATTATTTACTATTTTCACAAGGACACATATGAAACACTTTAAATATCATTTTTATAAATTATTTCACACATTATATAAAGTACTTAGATCAGTGAATAGATTTAAATAAGTCAAAACAAATGCGCTAATTGTTGTCTATTCTAAAAAACTTGTAATGAATTTAACTAATTAAAAACATCTCTTAGATACATCATAACTTAGTATTTATAAAATTCAAATGCCAACATAAATATATTGTTTACTCATACTAACACAAATTATTATTTCATAAAATTATTGCAAATAATAAAAACTGTATTTATGGTAAAAGTATCAGTTTATCACATCATATGTGAGTAAGAATTTTATATTAAATGAAAAAGTAAATGTTGAACAATATACAAATAAAATAATTTATATATTCAACAATTATTTTACAACTATTAACTCATATATTCATCAAAGCATTCATTATAAGTCTCATTTATTCTCCATTATTATTTTAGTTGTTTTTCTAATAGTTTTTTCTTTTGCTTCTTGTTTTTACTCTTTTAATTTTTTTTTGCTTCTTGATGCAACTATTAAACGAAACAAAAAAATATATGATAAAAAAAACATATGATAAAAACTTTGTTAAATAAAAACGAACTCAAAAATATAAACAAGCACGACACATTGTGAATCATACTTGAATAATATTGTTTCTCTTATTACTTTTACCATGCTATCTTACGACATTAGTTGGGGTGAGGTTTCACCAACACACCAGCATATACAACTACATAAATTTACAAAAATGTAGGCAATATGCAATTATGCATTTAGTTTTATCATGTGAATGTCATCACTCATCACCCTCTTTCCCTCTATACAAGACTCATAGCAGATAGATAATAAACCTATCTGCTTGCTTTCAACCAGAAACCGATGGAGATGATGGCAATGTACATGCAACAGTTTACACCAGAGTAGTTAGCTACCATTCTTTTCCTCAATCTCATGCTTCTCTACTAAAACAAAAGTTGTAGTTGATACTTGATAGCCTCATAAAACGGAAATTGGGATGTTGTCATTGTTAGCATGATGCATTTCCTTTTGCACAGCCTTGACAGCAGCTAATCTAGCTGCATTGGCTGCTCTATTAGCTGCTGATACTGCTCTATTCACTCTTTCATCTACCTTGGCAACATCATAGGCCTTCTCTGCTGCTCTTCTAGCTTCCTGTTTGTTCACAAGGAAAAGCAGTTAATAATGAAATTATCAACCTGATTGCAGTTGATTTTGTCTTGTCTTTCCTTTTTTTACACAAATGTGCTAATTTGAACCATATAGAAGAAAATGTCTAATTAGCTCATAATCTCAAGCTTTTACCAAAAAAAAAAATGCTTGACACCCAGAAATTTCAACAGAATGAGATGGCATTGGCATGTTATTTATTGACTATTGAATGATCGAGGGACTCCTTATCTTTCAAAATTTCAACAAGAACCCATCCCTGGCAGAATTCAGTCAAAATTCCGGCCATTATTAAAGAATATTTCACATGCAGTGATAGCAAGCAACCTTTAAACATATTTCCTTTATATGAAACTTGAGACAGATGGAAATCATTGCATGAATTTTGTAAATTTACTGGCAAACAATTACAATAAAACACAACGGATACCAATCAGAATATTCAATAACTTATATCCTTATTCATGAAAAAGCACATAAATGAAGCAACTCCTATCAAATAATAATTTCATGCAAAGTTAAACACAGAAAGATTGACGCAATAATGGAATATCCAGACTGATTATTCTAGGCCAATGTGTAGACGTATAAGAGAAAATATTTAAAATTATTCATCTTTTTTCTTTGTGTTAGCTACGGAAACAACATCGAGATGAAGGAAAATAATATAATAAACAAAGTGTGTACCTGCACCACATTAAGTACTCTGGAGTGATTGACACCAACAGGACTAACTGGATATGTGGCGTTCTGTGTGCTTGGAACGTCAAGAACTCCATTTTGCCAGTGACCAGATTGGGTTTCTCCATTTCTAAACGTATACATTCCGAGCCCTTGCCTTTTTCCCTCATGCCAGGATCCTTCGTAACGATGACCATTTGCAAAACCATATACCCCAAACCCATGCATCTTGTCCCCAGAATATTCACCAGCATATGTATCTCCATTTCTAAAGGAATGAAAATAGTCAGTACCCACAAAAATAGAGTTAAACTTTCACTGGTGAGCAAATAAAAAGGAGGCATAAATGCTCTACAAAAATCAATTCAACAATAATGGACTAATGGTGATTTCTTAGAAGAGTGGCATCCTACATTTGAGTAAAATAAGAAGGATGCATTATGCATAATAAGATTAGGCACCACTAATCATTACAAGCATGCCCAGAATCCTACTCACTGATACTGATAGCCAGCTCAATTTTGCATTATTGCAACAAAAAAAACAGAATATGTGGTATCAGTGTTGCTGATGGTCAACTAAAGCACACTGATTAGAGTCATTTTGTTTTTTCACAGTTCATGTTATTATTAAGTATATTAAAGGGGAAAAAGAGAGACGGAAAAATACCCAAACTTAAATTGGCATCAAGTAAAATTAAATTGCATATCAGCAAAAGTGCAAAACATTTGGAGTTGTTGCTATGCGATCTGAATAGCCTCTTGCAAGGAACTTAGGAGATCATTTGGCTTTTAGACTAGCTTGAAGAGGCATAAAGCACCTTTGAATCTAAACCCAGCCTTAGGACCACAAGATACATCTTGCTCTAGAATACTAAAAATAGCGAAAATAAAATAGGCCCTATAAACATATATGCACATACAAGTAGAGCATATACAAGATTGTGCTATATACTTTGAATATTCAGTTTTTTCAACAGTTTAATAATTCCATCTATCAATTATATTCTTAACAAACAAAACCTACAAGCCTTAAACATGCTTTCATAACCCATAATAGGTGAAACGTATAAATCCAATTACAATCCAAAGAATTATCAGAGACAGATTAACATGTCTTAATTAGTTAGCAGATCTCAGGTATGATTCACTGAGTTCATGCTTATCTTTTCCTGCTTTACTAATCCTTAAAACCTAACAAAACCAACCCCTTTTTGCATCTTAAATCCATCTTAATATAGGCCAAAGCTGAGCCAAATACTAATATCAACAAACACAGAATAGAGCCCAAATCCAATCATTGATTACGACAAAACAAAGAGAGAAAAAATCATCTGGTCAAGGAAACCATGTACAGTATATACCCTCAAAATCCCTTTCTATTCTCCTCTTTTATTGGTCTCTCTTCCTATGAAAACACCAATATTACACCACCAATGAAAACAACACAACAAAGTAATGTAACTAACTGAAAGCAAACAATTTAACTGCATAAAACAAACCTACAAATGAATTCACACACACACACACACAAAAAAACAAAGATTTTAAAAAATATACCTAAAATGATAATGGCCAAGACCATGCTTAACACCCCACTTAAACTCTCCAACAAATCTACTACCATCATCACAAGTATGAACACCACAACCATGACTCTGTCCACTCAACCATTCACCAGCATAAACATCACCAGTATAAAATCTATAAACCCCAAACCCATGTCTCAAACCTTCTCTATATTGACCCCTATATCTACTCCCTTTAGACCAAGTCTCAACACCAAACCCATCATATTTACCATCAACCCAATCCCCTTCATATCTCCCACTCATATTATAGTAATAAACACCACTCCCACAACACTTCTCTCCCATCATTTCCCCTTCATAAACATCACCGTTTGAAAAAACCCTAACCTCCACAACAACCACCGCGTTACACGACGTTTTCTTCTCCGTCCGGCGTCCCCTCCACCGCTGTACGGTCCATACTATAGGAAGCGACGGAGATGATTTGAATTTGAGTGAGAGAGAGAAGAAAAGTGCGGCGGAGAAAGCGAAGGCGGAGAGGAAGTTGAAGAAGAAGGAGTGAGTAGGACGGGAGAGTAGAAAGTAAAAGAACGGAAAGGAGAGGAGGAGAACGAGACGAAAGCGAAGGCGGAGACGACGGAGTGCGGCGACGGAGAGGGAGTATAAACAGTGTTTTGAAAATTGAGGGAATTTGAAGAAAGTTAGGGATTTGGAATTAGTGCTTCTGTTTTTGTTTTTGTAATGAATTGGTGAAGAATGTTGTTTGTGATGATAATTATGATTATGATTATAATGATGTATGGAATGGTGATGGAGTTTAGGGTTGAAATCGGAAGAGACACCGGTGCTTTCTTTTCCGATCTGAATTTCCGATTTCTTTTGATGCATTACTTTACTTACATCACAACCTCAATCTTTTTTTGTTTCCTTCCACTTTCTTCTCTATTCTTATGATGATGTTGCGTTTTCTGTTTTAAAAGCGGCGCGTGGGTGTGTTTTAATTAAGGTCATAAATAAATACTCAGAAGAATGAACTGAACTGGACGGTGAGGATGTCAAGTACAAAGAGAGAAACAAACAAAATCATTTTTATTTTCAGAAAATTACATATGCTTCTTTTACTTTTGAAAAAGTATTCACTTCATTTATACTTATTAAAAAACTGCATTGATTTTTCTGTTACGGTTATATTTAGTTTTGTTATTTATTATATAATATATTTAAAATTTTTGTTTTAATTAGTAAAAGTACAATTATAAATATAATATTTTTAAACGTGATTTCTCCTTTATTTTATTAAAATTGTGTTTATTATTTTTCTTATTTTATGGAGAAAATGGGATTGGTGTGAGAGAGAGGAGTAAATTTTGTGCGTTGGAAGTGTCGTTTTGGTTTTGTCTGCGATTAGATTGACAAAGACGAAGTCGTACAGAAGTGAGTTTGAATGAGCCAACAAACCGGACGAAGATTCCTTCAAACTACTAATTTATTTCTCTGTGAGTAATTAATTCACTATTGGTCCACAACACTTCGTAGAATTATTTGTTTATTTTTTAAAATAACTATTTTGATTGCTACGGACTATGACAATTTTTACATTTGATACTACCATTTTTTAACAAGTTCAAATTAATTTTAGTAGTGTAAATTTTATTTTTAAACAATAAACTTTTATTTATTTATTTTGATACTTATGATTGGTTTTGAGTATAATTAATTTTACCTTTAAAATTTATTCTAAATTAAAGTTACAATTTTTAGTTTGTCTTTAAAATTAATTTTTAACATGCAATTTATTATTTAATTTGCTTTTACAAATAAATATTCTAACATAAATCACATTATCTTTAATTTACTTTTAGCCAAAATGAATTGTGTATAATTAATTCATTCAAAATTAATTGTTGCCAAACTTACACTATATTAGACTATAGGTTAAACTATGTTTTAGTTTGCTTTCAGAATGAACTTCTCCGTACCAAAATAGAATTCACTTTTAAAAACTTAAATTAATTTCTTATTTTACCATTATTAAAACATTTAAAGTTGCACTCAATAATTCTTATACCAAAATGACATTATATTAGTACTTAATAACTCTAAGATTAGAGACCATAATAGAAGTAAAAAAACAATACTTATATGTTGGTGTTGACAAAAGAAATAACTCTTATAATGATATAAACTGAATAGTACCTCTTAATAAAATAACAATGTGTTATTTAGGTATAAAGTATCTCTTTGAATCATAACAGAAAGAAAATAATAAGCTTTAAAATGAGTAACAAATTCAACTACCTTAGTGACAAATTAATAATTGCAAACTACAAAAACATTTCAGAAACTAAACTATATAGTGAAGTGAATAATAAAAGAAAACATAAAATGAGAATTAAGTAACTTCATCAGTCCCCCTCAAGCTAGAACCAAATATGTCAATGAGGTTGAGCTTGATCACAATTGAGTGAAAATAAGATGGATGTAAAGCCTTTGTATGAATATCAACAAGTTGAGCAGCATACGAAATTGGAAATAAATGAATAGTGTCGGACTGGACCTTATCTCGCATAAGATGAAAATCCAACTCTATGTGACTTGTTCGCTCGTGAAAAATGGGGTTTTGAGCAATTTGGATTGCTGATCTGCTAACATAGTAAATCGGTACAGGAGTATGGAGAGGAATATGAAGATCCTTGAGAATGTATAGAAGCCATTGCATTTCACAAGTTGTATGTGCAAGAGCTCGATATTCTGCTTTGGAGGAAGAACGAGAAATCACGGTTTGTTTCTTTGACTTCCAAGAAACGAGGGAGAAGCCAAGAAAAATGTTAAAGCCGGTGATGGATTTTCTTGAATCAAGGCATGCTGCTTAATCACTATATGAGAAAGTAGAAAGTTGCAAATTTGAAGAGGATGAGAAGAAAGGTCATTTACCAGAACAACTTTTGATGTAATGCAAGACACGGGTAGCAACAACAAAGTGAGAATGCATGGAATTTGAAACAAATTGACCGAGTTTATTGATAGAGAAAGAAAGGTTTGTTCATATATTAGTAAGGTAGAGAAGAAGACTGATAACTCTTCATCATATGCATATTTTTTTATTGTTTTTAGTCTTATTTATCTTTTATTCATTAGTAAATTTAAAGATTTATTTGCTATATTTTGTTGATTTTAATTCTTTGATTTAATGAAATGTTTATGTTCTTATTTCCTTGATTAAGTAGAGATTTTCGTAGTTTTGCGTTGTTACTTTGTTTTAGTACAATGCTGAATTTTGGTGAGAAATCAACATGACCATTTGAAGTATTTCAGTCATATCTGGAGTTTTAGATGTCCAATTGGAGTCAAGCCAAGTGCAAATGAAAGCTAAGATCCATAGCTACAACTTTCATGAAGACACCAAAACCCAATTCGAACTCAAAAGAGGAGAAAAATGCACTAAACGCCGGACATAAGATGTTGTGCGCTTGAAGCGCGCCCGAGGCACATTTCCACTATATTTTCTCATCTAGATTTGGTCCAGGTGCTCCTACAGCGCGCGACGCGCAGCTGAACACATTAAAACTCGTTTTTCTCACTTTTTAGGGATCTTTTTGACTATTGGGAAGTTTGGAGACTTGTGCCCTAGCAGAGAAACTCAGAGACGACTGTTCTTAACACCATTGGAGGAGTTTTATCAAGAATCATTCATGAATCCTTCTTGTAATTCTTCTTTAATCCTTATCTTTTGTATCTCTGTCATGAGTAACTAAACCTTATTTGTTAGGGATGAGTGTAACAAGATGAAACCCTTATTTTTCTGATTTGATATGAATGAGTTTATTGAATTATTTTTCTCATCTCTGTGCGTAATGCTTTTTATTGCCTGATCAGCTTTAAAATGTTCTACGATTCGTATTTTGAAACGGAAGTAGACTTTACGAATGCTTGAGATGAGAAATTCATGAATTTGTAGTCTAGGGATAGATGTAGGTCATGAAACCAATTAAATTAGTTGTAAAAGTAGTAGTTTAACAAAAGAATTCCTATACGGTAAGGCTTAATTGTAATCTTAAATCCACTAAGGAATTAGGGGTTACTTTGGAATTAAAGGTTCTGTCACTAAGACATTAGGGCAAGAATAATAAAGATAATTCAGTAATAATTCAATAAAGGAATTCAGTAACTAGGTTCAAATTACACACCAAGGTTGGATTCGAAGTGAAACTCATCCTTGACATTTTTCTTATTATAAAGGATCAGTTTTATTACCTTTGTTAATTTTAAATATTATTTCAATCAATTCGGAAACTTTTTGTTCAATTTTAGTAATTAAATACAACTCGATAGTAAAACGCAATCCTTGAGTTCGACACTCGGTACTACAGTTTTATTATTACTTGCAACGATTCAGTACACTTGCTGAAACGCTATCAAGTTTTTGGCGCCGTTGCTGGGGATTGTCATCTCACTATTGAGTTATAATTTAGCTACTTAATTAAGATTTTTTGCTCTACAATAAAATTTTTGTTTTTATTTTCTATTTTCTTTTATCTATTTTTATTTGTTGAGTTTGCTCAACAATTTTCTTTTATTTTCTATTTTTATTTGTTGAGCTTGCTAATGTCGTGTGCTAGTGGTTTGTCTCTTCTTTGTTTGAGATAACTATTCGTTGTAGATCATGGAAAATTGTAATGATGATATTCTACTACAATTATATGAAGAAGGTGATACTTGTCTTATATCTGCTATATTACCCATAATTGTGGGACAAATCTTGAGAGATATATTTTTAAAAGATCACCCTCAGATCCCTCATATGCGGCCTCTTAGGTGTGACTTTTGTGGAGAAGGACATAGGAATGGAACTTGTTTTGATGACTATGTCGCACTATTAGAATATGAAGATTTATTGGTCAAAGAAGTAGAAGATGACGAGTGTTATATGAAAAAGATCAATTGGGAATAAATTCTACCTCATAAAATTCTATCCAAAGAATTAGATGACAAAGACTTTCACATTGCGGACGTTTTGGTTGAATTCATGAAGAATAACATGGTTTCAATTGAAAGATTTGAAAGTCAATGTGAGAGGTTATTTGAGCAAGTGGTTAAGTTTGAGAAGATGGAGGAGAAGTAGAAGATTGAAGATGATTTCATTGTTGTGGTAGAAGAAGATAAGTAAGAGGAAAAGACGAACGAGGAAAAGAAAAAAGAAGAGATTGATGAAGTTCGAGATTCAAGATTTGCCTTGTTCATCAATGTCCAATTGAAAAGGACATGGAAACAACATCATTTATTTCTCAAGTTCAGGGAATTTCTACCAAACAAAAAGAAGAAGAAGGATGATGTGTTCTTCCTGTCATATATGTCACCATGTCACCTTGATAATAGTTGATGCGTCAAGCTAATGACCATAAAGAAGCGCTTCGTGGGAGGCAACCCACATGTAGAGGTAACTTTTATTTTTGCAATCTTATTTTTTTTATTTGAATTTGTTTCTTTTTAATTGTGTGTAAACGTGCACTATGATGAAGAATTGTTAACAACTTGAAGCTAGTCTTAAACTATCTATTTCATATTTTGAAATTTAAACTGTATTTCTTTGCTTATATCATTGCTCAATTCGATGAGTTTCACTAATGCATGCATTGTTGATTACTCCTTGGTTGTCGAAGTCTCACTTGCCATTTTTAAAATAAATAAATAAATAACTTTTGTAGTGGCATGTTTGGCATTATTTTGACAGTTCATAATCTCTCTTATTATCCTAGCTGTGAGCTTTTGGGCCTAAACACTTTAATTCTTTGTTGTGTGATTATCAAGACATGTGTTATCCCTTCAGAACTTGCAATAATTCTGACTTGCATCACGTGTAATTTATGCATACACTCAGGCAATTTTGTTTGGTCGTTTGAGCCCTTTTAACTACCCTATGCAAATTTTATCCTTTGCTAGCTCATTTGAGCCTTGCCCTTTCTTTCGGTTACTAGCCACATTACAAGCCAAAGACCTGACTTTAATTCCACCACCTTACTTGGAGTTAGGTATGAAAACTGTTGTCTCGTCTTGGTAAAATTCTAAGTTTGGGGTTGCTCATGCGATATCAAATTTTTAAGTTTGGGGTGGTGATTCTCATAAATAAAATAAATAACAAATCAAAAAAAAATCAAAAGAAAAAGAAAAGAAAAAAGAAGAAGAAAAAAAATCAGTTTGTGTACTTTGATAAATAACATTTTCTTGGTTCTTTTGTCAATGTTTGAGAATCTCCACAATGAAAATGTGAAGAAAAAAAAAGTGGTAGAATACCCTTACCTAAGCCCCATTACAACCCGAAAGTCCTCCAAAAGTGTATGTGTTTGTTGTATTGTGATTGCTAACTAGAATTTTTTCAAGCCTATGGTAGCGTGATGCATGTTCTAGGATTTGAGTGATAAATTCATAACCCTTGCTAAACACTTGAGAGAAATTTTGGTGAAATTGTGTGAAGAGAGAGTTGAACTTGATGAATGAATGCTAAAGTATACAAATTGTGTTGTTTTTTTTGTAAGCAACCATGGAGCCTGATCAATGTTTTGTAGTAGCTGAAACTTTGACAATTGAGTTTGATTTGATTTGATTTGATTTGAGGAATTGAGTTTAAGTTTGATTTTAACTGTACCAAATCTGAAATTAATTGTTGTTTGGGGACAAGCAATAGATTAAGTTTGGGGTTGTGATGACTCTTCATCATATGCATATTTTTTTATTGTTTTTAGTCTTATTTATCTTTTATTCATTAGTTAATTTAAGGATTTATTTGATATATTTTGTTGATTTTAGTTCTTTGATTTAATGAAATGTTTATGTTCTTATTTCCTTGATTAAGTAGAGATTTTTCGTAGTTTTGCGTTATTACTTTGTTTTAGTGCAGTGCTGAATTTTGGTGAGAAATCAGAGACCAATAATACGTCTATAGAGCTTTGGGTCAGGATATGGATTTCCGTCATCTTTTTGAAGCTTGAGATTGGGAAACATAGGGGGTAGAGACTGGTTTGCAGTTCAACAGACCCGTATCATTCAAGAGATCCAACATATATTTTCTTTGATTTAGAGATAGACCTTTGGAATATTGTGCAACGTTCAGACCAAGGAAAAACTAGAGGGAGCCAAGGTCCTTAATTTTGAATGTAGAATGAAGAAAGCTTTTAACATAATTGATTTCCTTTAAATCATCACCAGTGAGAAACGATGTCATCTACATAAACCAAAAAAAAAAAAGAGATGATTATCATAATTTTTTACATATAAAGAATAATCATATATGGACTGAACATGTCCCAAAGAAACAAGAGCAGTAGATAATTTTTTATTCCAATTTATACTTGGTTGCTTGAGACCATAAATAGATTTAGTAAGTTTACAAACTAAGTTTGGCCTGGGAGATTGAAAACCAGGAGGAAGTTGCATTTATACATCTTCCTTAAAGTCACCATGTAAAAAAACGTTATTGATGTCAACTTGATAATTTGAACTGTCTAAGATTGTAGTGATGAAAACAAGAAAGGGATTTTCGTTTGGATGTATATAGTAGGGGCTGGTGGGATCACAATTTGGATGAAGAGTAGGTGGTGGTGGGGGTGGGGGCGGAGGATCAATAATGTCCACCATTGAAGAACAAGAAGAAAGGAAATGGAGTTAGTTATGGTGTGAAGAAGAAAAAATGTTATGTTGTGAAAAAGAAGGAATTGTGAAGAAAAAAAGATTATTTCAACTTATACCATCTTATAATGATGTACATTGAATAATATCTCTCGATAAAATAGCAATGTGTTATTTATATTCAAAATATTTATTTGGATAACAATAGAAACAACATAAGTCTAAAAATGAATAACAAATTCAACTATCTTAATGACAAATTAACGATTATACAGTAAAATGAATAATAAGAGAAAATATAAAATGAGAACTAAGTAACTTAATCAATAACTAATATTCTTTAAAAAAAAAATATGAAAGATAAATTAAATAATTTAGGAAGAAGAAAATAATTTAAGAATAGAAAAATTAATTTTATATAAAACGATTTATAATTTAAAACAATTTTTTTCTTAAAATAACTTATATATGGATCAAGACTCTTTTCATTTTTTCAAAAGAAATTAAGAGCTCCATTTATAATAGAGATAAACACACGGGTGAGATATTGGTGAAAGTATAGAATCCATTTTATAAATACTTTAAAAACCGAGTTTCATTAATATTCTACTTGTGTTTATCATTAAAATCCCAACTTTTTATAATATTGTCAAAAAATTTGTTACTTCACCTCTAAGCTTAATGAAGGATATTTGTTTTATTTTTTGAAATAAATGCAAGATATTTATTTTTTTGGCAAATACCATGAGTACCCTAAAAATATTATTAATAAATTTAAAATAATAATATTTATCGTGTATTCATACATTGAAAATCAATATATTTAATTTGTTCCATAAATAATTGTTTTACATAGAATCTTTAAACAATATAATTTTGATGTGCATATATCCGAATGAGTTACTGACTGAACACACCCCAAACTGAAATGGGTCGAAAGGTGAATGACCAACAACATAAAAATTTACCTCTTACGTCTCAAATTATACTATTTAAATTACCTAACTTATCCTTCAATCTAATATACATAAAAAAAATAAAAATTGTTAAGCTCAACTGATAAATATAAATATTATCAAGTTGGACGTCTTGTTCTAAGTTCGAATCAAAAACTTTGCATTTGTATAAGTTAATTATAGTTGTGTGAGTTAAATTTGATTTTGGCTTAATTTTGATACACTCAAATTCAACTTTATCAAAATAAAAATACGTTTATGTCCGTAACGCTTAACTCAATTAAAAAATGTCAATTTTATTAGGTTAGATACACTACCACTTCTTCTACCCACCAAAATAAAGTAAAATAAAAATACATTTCAACAAACTCAAAATTTGATTTAAATTAAAGGGATACATTATGAATATAATTAAGTCATCTTCTACGTTCTTATAAGTCTCAATAATTAGTAGATGTATTAATTACGAGTAGCCCTCAATCTGATTATTTACTTATCTATTTATCTCATATAAATATGACTCACTTTATTATTTTATAAAAGACACACATATGAAGAGAATAATACAAAAGTTTCTATCTTCTCTGGTCTTGTTTTTGACTAAAAGTAATATTCATTAATTAAAATTAAAATAATATATCGATCAAGAACAACTTAAATACAAATTCGCTAAAAACTAAAAAGAATGAATCTTCAAACAAATTCACAACATCTATGTTAATATCATAAAACAATAAAATATCTACAAAGTTGATAAAACTAATGTGATCAGAATACTAATGCCTCCAAATCTACAACGTTCAAAATGTTAAAGTCATTGATTGAATCTGCCTGAATTGAATCAATATTAATCAATCAATCTAAATAAAATAAACGCCATAATGAGATGGAAAAACCAAACATTACACTTAATCGCGAGATAACAGAAAAACACGAAGAGAAAATAGGTTTATATGAAACTCACTTATTTAAATAAAAATATAAGAATAAAATGACGTAAAAAGTAATGTCCTACTATAATTGTGAAGAAGAGCGACCCCGTCTTTTCTATTCTAAGTTTTTCTCTTTTATTTTATTTTATTTCATATGGTTATCAATGACTTACTATATATGTGATTCGTATCACGATTCGATAATCTAGAGTCACTGTATTAAATATCAATATCAATTCATTACTATCTAAACTTAGTGTAGTTAATCCCTTTCTATTGTCAATTTTGTATAGCTAGCTCCGTCATGATCATGATTGTGATCATGCTCTTTTGTTTGAAATCAGAACAAAAATTTTAGGCTCAACAACATCATCAAGGTTAATAGCTGGCTAAAGACAAGATAATGTAATCACATTATCTCTATTTAGGAAGAGAATATTTCATCATGAGTGTATTCTTATGTTTAATGCTTAAGTTATTGGATGATGTGGTGTTATATTTACTTTGAATTAAATAAATGTTAGCCACTTATTTATTTCTTAAATTAATAATTAAAGAAATACATTTTGATGAAATTCAGACAACATTTGGAATGTTAAAAATGGAGTGGATTATAATAAAATAAAAATCTTTAAAAAAATATAGAATGAAATAAATTAAAACTCGTTTGACCATCTCTATTATACATATTTTATAATGATATTGTTGGTGTGAAATATTAACTGACTATGTTATTAATATCTATTAGAGAATTTGGCTGATTTTATTTACAAAGTTTGAATTTGTCTCTTCTCCAAATTACATTTTTTTCATTTACAAAGTTTGAATTTGAACTTTTGTTTAAGGGATTTGAGTTTAACATTCTACTCGAATAAATGATTGATAAACTACTTTTCGTCTTATTGCTCACTCATTTTTTATTTTTTATTCGGCCCTCTATATTTTCATAAAAAACAATAAGATTAATTCAATCTCATTTAATCCTAAAAATTGAGTAGAAGTCAATGTATTGAAAACATGAAAGGATATTTTATTTGGGATGGCACTATCATGGAAAGAAAGTATACCAAAAATACATTAGTCATTGTCCTAAAACACTATTTAATGCTTACCTAAAAGTCTTTTTTTTGAAAGGAATGCTTACCTAAAAGTCTAAAAATGCATTAAACTTTCTAATCATTATTCTTGGAGCTAAAACAAACTGAGGCCAATTTTTTTGTTTTTGTTTTTGGGTCAACAATATTTCATTTAAGAAACAAAGATGAACATAGTGGAAAGTGTTTTGTTAGGAGCAATTTTGGTGATTTTGGTCCATATTTTGAATATCTTGATGTTGAGGCCTAAATCACTTAGAGCAAAGCTTCAAAGGCAGGGCATTAATGGTCCTTCTCCTCACTTCTACTTTGGCAACATTCCTGAAATGAAGACCCTTTTACTCCAAACTCAATCCACACAAACACATGACAAAAACAAATATCATGTTCCTACAACAATTTCTCATAAATGGCATTTCAATGTGTTTCCTCACATTCACAAGTGGAAAAATCAATACGGTCAATTACTTTATCCTCTCTCATAGTTTTTTATTTTATTTTAAATATTGAATGTTAATATTAATGTTAGTGGAATATTGGGATTTACCCATCTATCTCCTTATCATTTCACTTCTTAAATCCTCCACACACACACACACACACACACACATATATATATATATTATTCTCTTCTCATATTATTCTCTTCTCATATTCTTAATGGTTTTTTTTTTGAGAAAAGAATCAATGACTATAATAATAACTTTCTTTTTAAGATCTTCCCATGTTATTATGAGTTTCTATTTGTAATTCTTATATTGATAAATTTTTGCAAAATTGGTCATCATAAATTGATACATTTTTTATTTTTAAAATTAAAATGACCTTTATTATCATAAGTTTATAACCAAACAAAAAATTAATTTCATTACCTTTTAAGATAAATAATCTTTATAATTAAATTGAATGAAAATTAACTCAAACTATATTGCTATATACAAAATATAAAAAATTCACTTTTCTCTAAACAATCTTAAAAGTTATTATTTTCAAAAGTTTAAGCAAACAAAATTTTGGTTTGCTAGTGTTCTGCCTCTTTCATATATTTTTTTCATTATGAATTCATCTTTATTTATAATTCTCATGTGAATTAAACAAATTTGTACCAACTTTAACATTGTTTATGGAAATAGATCCAAAAGAAAACAGAACACATATTTAATCCTATATTGGAATTGTTAGTATGGGTTATTTTCCTTCTAACTAATAATAGGTTAATAGTATCATTTTAATAGTATTAGTTTTAAATTCAAAACTCTAATCTCAATTAGATAAATACATGTAGGTCCCATATACTTGTTTTCTTCTGGGAGTATACAATGGTTAATGGTGACAGATGTAGAGATGGTGAAGGAAATTGTCCTTAACACCTCTTTGAATCTAGGGAAGCCATCTTTTTTGTCCAAAGATAATGGACCACTCATTGGACAAGGCATTTTATCATCAAGTGGGATATTTTGGGCTCATCAAAGAAAGATAATTGCCCCTGAATTGTACTTAGATAAAATGAAGGTAAGTTTATTCACCATAATTTTTTTTTACACACCATAATATCTTATGTTGAAGAGAAATTAAATATTGCATAAACAATTAATGAATAAGAGAAATTAAATATTTTTTCCACGAAGTGTCAACTCAACACAGTAAAAAGAGTTTAACTTTATAATTTTAAATGACGTAGATTAAATCCATGGCCGGCGGAAGGCTTTAGGCCTCAAAAAAATTTACTTTTTCATGTATATTAATTATTTAGGTCTCAAAAAATAAAATAAAAAATTAAGTAGTATGATGAGTAAAAGACCTCACAATTATAAAAAAATACAACCATTGACATATTTAATTAAAATACTATGCATCTCAAAAAATAAAAAAAGTAGAATTTAAATAAAATTACAATAAAATATTATTGTTAGTATTAAAAAAGCCTTTATTTTATTTTTGTCAAGACATTGTTTTAGAGTTTTTTTTATGCTTCAATAAGTTTGAGTTCAAAACCATTTAAATACAATTGTAAAATGACTATTAATGTTATTTTAATTTTAATTAATAATAATTTATCTTTTTTCCATTTTTTTTTTAAAATGATAGAGTATTTTGACCTTGAAAATTAATTTACAATGATATATTGTTCTTGCAATAGTGTTATATTGTTTTTACTCACAACCGGTTGTAAATGCTGATTTTGAATAGCAATCTAGTAATTTATTTATTTATTTAAAAAATCATGTTGAAGGCAAAGGTCAATATGATAGTTGACTCCACAAATATAATGCTAAGATCATGGGAGACTAAATTGGAAAAAGATGGAGTAATTTCAGAGATTAAAATTGATGAAGATCTAAGAAGTTTATCAGCTGACATAATTGCAAGAGCATGTTTTGGTAGCAATTATGTTGAAGGAAGAGAAATATTCACAAAGCTTAGAGAACTTCAAAAACTCATTTCCAAGATATATGCTGGAATTCCTGGTTTTAGGTATGCATGAAGCATGATAACTATATTACTTTTAATTTTTCTCATCAATCATGAGAGATATAACATATATATGCTCTCATATTTGAATTTCCCGCTATTATAGTAGGATGCTGAAATAGATTTCGATTTTAAATCGACGGTTGAAATTGTTTATAATTAATTGTACTCATATGTGATTTCATTATTTTTCTTTTGATTTAATTTTTTATCATATATTCAAAGATTAATTTAATTTTGATGTATTATTAGCATAATAATTTTACAATGAGAGTCAATTACTAATATGCCACTTTTAAGGTAGTTATAATTAAAGTTAAATATTTTTAGAATTACGACAATTATGAGCTTAGTGGTAATTACAAATTTCGTCTTGTAATTTTAAGGGACGGAATTTGAATCACCTTCTGTTTTAAAATACAACTATTATAATTGATTGAGAATATAATTTTTTTCTTCAAGAATATTATGATCTTATTATTGTTAGTGATCGATACTAATGGTATAATAATTTGTTTTAGATTTTTGCCAAACAAAAGCAATAGACAAATGTGGAGATTAGAGAAAGAGATAAACTCAAAGATATCAAAGCTCATAAAACAACGCCAAAGTGATGCTCATGATGAGCATGATCTCTTGCAAATGATACTTGATAGTGCAAATAAATGTGAGAGTGGTGATAGTAATTTCTTACCAAATTCTATCTCACGAGAAAGATTCATGATAGATAATTGCAAAAATATATTCTTTGCTGGACATGAGACAACTGCAATTACAACAACATGGTGCTTAATGTTGTTGGCTACAAATCAAGATTGGCAAGATCGTGTTCGTGATGAGGTGATTCAAGTTTGTGGAAATGGTAATATGGATGCAACTATACTTAAAAGCATGAAAACGGTATGTTTTATTTAATATATATACTAAAGACATATCTTTTGATGATTAATTAATGTTTAAAAAATATGAAAATCAAATTGATGATACTTCCGAGTCATGATTCAATTAGTTCGACCATAGTTGAACTAGATGACAAATACAAACATAAACTTATTTAGATAAAAAAATTTAAAAACAAAAAATAAAATTTGGTTGAACCAATCACAGTTGAATTGTTGTTTGACCAATTTAATCTGATTCAATTAAAATGTAGTATAATTAAAATCAAACCAATCAGGTGACCTAGCTAGCTAGCTAGTTTCGGGTTTAATTGGTCGATTCGGCCCGATTTTTTAAATGGTTCAATATAAAAAGTTCACACTCAAGATTTACTATATAAAATGGACCAGAGTTGAAAAATAAGAAGAATAGAGACAAATTAATCATGCAATTTAGGAATTATTCTCTAGAGATTTTTTTTAAAGTGTCTAACCGTAAAAGTTACACTAAATATAGAGAAGTAGTAGGTTCGAACTCACACTCTAATATATCAAATGTCTCTCCAACTTTTGTTTGGTTAAATAGCCTAATAGCTAGACTCATATACCTTAAAGTGTGCATAAGTGGAGAATTTCGA
The DNA here is from genome assembly GCA_037974755.1 of Cicer yamashitae. Lineage (NCBI taxonomy): Eukaryota > Viridiplantae > Streptophyta > Magnoliopsida > Fabales > Fabaceae > Cicer > Cicer yamashitae. The sequence continues at coordinate 55,471,299 of JBBPBQ010000002.1, read as the reverse complement.
ATTCAAACTCAAACCTTTACATATCGATCTTTTTACAATTATTAATTGAATTGTACTTACGAGACACCATATGCTTTTCTTTATTCAACAACACTATTTGTTTATATCACACTTAATTATCAATGTTATTGTAGCACATTTTTTCAAAGCTTCCTAAGCATTCTTATTGAACAATAAATATTATGTATACAAATGTTCTATACTTGCAGTTAACCATGGTGATTCAAGAGACTTTGAGACTTTATCCACCATCATCATTGATTGTTAGAACAGCTTTACAAGATATTAATTTTAAAGATATCTTAGTTCCAAAAGGAATGAACATTCAAATTCCAATGCCAATATTGCATCAAGACTCAAAGCTTTGGGGGCATGATGCACATAAGTTCAATCCACAAAGATTTGCAAATGGAGTGAATAGAGCATGCAAGGTTCCACAAGTGTACATGCCATTTGGAATAGGGCCACGTGTATGTGTAGGACAACATTTAGCTATGTTAGAATTGAAAGTGATTTTATCTCTCATTTTGTTGAAGTTTCGATTCTCTTTATCATCAAATTATTGTCATTCACCTTCTTTCCATATGCTTATAGAACCTGCTCATGGAGTTCTTCTTCATATGACAAAAATTTAAGCAACAATTAATGTAACAAAAAGGATTCTTTACCATTGTTTTGGTTTTTATTTTTTATTTTTATTATTATTATTTTTAAGTTTGAGTGATTAGTCTTATATTAACTAGAGATATATTAAATGAAAGAATGTAAGAGAGATTACTCATATACTCAATGCTTTAAGTGAATATGAGGTACCAAAATATTTTGATGGTTTAACCTCAATTTTATTCGATGGATATGCAGATAGTGATCTTGAATCAAGAAATAGTTCTTGACATTGTGATTGAGTCATTCTATATGATGAAGATTATTGCACAAAATAATTTAAAAATGTGTGTAGATACACAAAACTTTATGTTTGATTCGATTCGCACTAATTTTTAAATTCCATCATAATTAACTTACACAACTGTGAAGTCCCGAGTTCGAACCCGGAACAAGACATCGAACTTAACAATATCAACATTTACTAGTTGAGTTAGGGCTTAAAAACTTCGTTTCCACTAATTTAGTTTTGTATAAATACACAAAACGTTACATAAATATATTATGAATTTAAAACATACACCATTCCAATTTTATATTTGTATGTAGTAGATGATACATGAACACATATTATTATGATGCATGGTAACCATGGCAGTCAAAGATTAATATTTACAAGCAATGTTTAGAAGTTCAATGATAACTTTTTTAGGATTGGAGAGCATGACCATGTGATCTGAATTCTCAATTACTATGACATTAACATATGGGCCAGTTCTCTCAATTATCCACTCTTGAAAATCCTTTGTTTGTAAATTGTCATTTTCAGCTATGATGAAGACTTTAGGCACTTTTCCATTGTTGTCATTTGTAACTATTGTTTGTTTCAACAATAAATCAACATCCTTCAGAAATGGAGGTAAAGGTCTTACCAAAGATAAACCAAGTGTCAAATCCTGTGTATAGAAATTGGATTTTACTTCAATAATAAATAAATCAATTTATTTTATACATGAATGAAAAAATAAACATTCAAATATTTTATATAAGAATTTAAATAGTTTAGAGGATGTATTCTAATCTTAAAAATTGGACTTTTAATAAAAAAAAAGTGTAATTTTAAATTAAAAATTATTTCAAAATATTATATTTTTACCAAATAAAACACAAAAATTCAAACTAATTTATTTAAATTGTAAATAACATCTTAATACAACTTAAATCTAATATCAACCTCTAGTTACTTAAAAGAATAATCCTTCTAACACTTTTTGAAGCAAATCTATAAACTAAGTCTTCGTATTGTATTGTCTCTAAAAGATTTTGTTATATTATTAAAAACATAAAATTGGTTCCTTCACCAGTAGAAACATTATACAGTTGGACTTAGGACTGACTCTCCCAATTTTTTTTGGGTGTTTCTTTTCTCACCCATCAATATTCTCAAACACACAAAAATACATGTCTGAATTGACCAGTTCGAACGTGTAAAATACACATTTGAATAAATTAATTTAATTTTCTTTGAGAATTTTTTAGAAGATTTGAAGTGAGAAAAGAAGTTTTGAAACTTTTTACCTGAGATGATGATAATTGGTACATTCTAGATGCTATCAATTCAAGTCCATCGGATGAGAGGATTGGAACTTTGTTTGGTCCATCAAAGATGAAAGATTGTGTATCTAAAGCAGAGCCCACTCTTTTCCTTCGCTATACAATCCACACAAAAATTATATTCCTCAAATGGTCTAAGTTCACAATGGTATAATTTAGTAGTGTATCGATGCATTTATAATTTAGAACAATATATTTTATTAAAATTTAAATTCATTATCTGATTAAACTTTTAATTAGTGGAAAAATTTAAATTTAATAATGTTTTCTTGTATGTTTGACTTCATATTTAAAATTCTAAATCTTAAATATCATAATTTTAAGATTGATATATTTTTGGGTTTGTAAATTTTCTGCATAGGGACAATCACGTAGATATGTTTGATATAGAGTTTCATATTAAGATTAGATTGAACACGTTAAGAATATATATTTTGGATTTAATTTGCTAAAATAGAAACATGGATTGTTTAGTATTTGATTTAACTAATCAAATTACATGACTTCATTAGACGTGTAATGATGAGAATCAAAACCTTTATTTGTAACACTTACAAATGAAAGTCCAACTTGGGAATCTGAACAAAGTCTCCAATGTGTATTTTCATTGTTGTAATGTGTATATTGTGAATAGTATCATAGTACACAAAGTTCATTGATGTTTAGTGTTCGTGAATATTGTAAATTTTGAACATTGAATTTGATTCACACTCATAAAAAATAGGGTTACATAATAAGATTTTTTTTCCTTTATAAAATTTCACCATTTTATTTTAAGTTCTTATAAAAATTTCATCTACTTTTCATCATCTTAATTTTTTTTATTTTTTTTAGTCCCCGATTTGAAATCAGCTCTTGGATATTTTTCAAATTTTTGAATAATATTTTTCTGTGATGTTTATGGCATTATAAAGAATTTTCTGACAAGATTTTAGATTTTTTTTACCAAGTGATAAATTAAATATGAATTTGTAAGAGTTAAAGGCTTAAAAATTCATATTTAATTTATTATTTGCTAAACAAAATTAAATTTTTGTAAGATAAGTTGATTTAAAGTCGGTGACAAAAAATTTTAGGAAACTATAAAAATAATCCAAAATAGTGAAATTGATATGCAAAATACCTCTTCAAGAAAAGGTGACAAAAAAAATTTAAATCAAAAACTTTTAAGAAACTATCAAAATAATCCAAAATAGTGAAATTGATATGCAAAATACCTCTTCAAGAAAAGCAGAGTAAGTGAGATTTTGAGTGACAACAGTTGCAGTGATGAAAACTGCAACATAGATTTTGTGATAGTAATTTTCCATAGCAATAGACACAGACAACCCTCCAAGACTATGGCCAACAAGAATCACTTTTTCATCATGAGGAATTGATTCCATGAATGTCATCAAAGGTTGATGGTATTGAGAAATTGAATGAATCTCTTGCATTTGCTTTGTATTGATGCCAGAAGCAACCATGTCTAGAGTTGTGACTTTATGACCACATGATTTAAGCTCACTTGCAACCTTATACCAACACCATGCACCATGGATGCCTCCATGAATCAATACAAAGTGTTTGAACATCTTCAAAATTCAATGTTGTCTATCCTTAGTTATTGTCTTTAAAATAAAAACTTGAGTTTTGTTCTTCTAAATGTGTTTAGCATTTCTGAGCTAATTATTTTCCCCATAAATCATTTCTAAACTAACTTTATGAGTCACCAAATATTAAATGAAAGGCAAGTAAAATATTATATAGTATGTACACACCTAATAACCTTTTGAAGTCAATATTTGTTTAAATATTGTGCAATGATGCCTTAACTTTTATTTAAAAATTCAAGTGACTAACCACATGTTAAAAAAGGAATTAATTTTATATTGATAGGTGAACTCATTCAAACTGATTTAAATATATAAAAAATGCAAATTCATATAAATAATAAAAAATCACACAAAGCTTAATTTTACCGAATGTTTTTTAACTTTTTTTTGAATCCAAACTCTTATTTAAATTTAAATTTTATTTATTAATATGAAATGTTGTATTTATTTACTATTTATTAGTATTTGGTTTTTTGTAGTTTAATATAATCTATTTTCTTTTACTAATTCAAATGTTTCAAACATAATTGATACTTGTTATTTTTTTATGTTTATATTTAGTATATTATACATTATATGTGTCGATGTTGTTCAAGTTGTAATATGTTATTTGGTATTACATACATATGTAATTATGTATTGGTTAAAATCGAAAGAATCAATTGAATCCAATTGATATATAATTGGATTAAGCTGAATTAGACTTTTTAAAAATCGATTTAAACCAAAGTGAATTACATGCTATTTTAATATTTAGATAAAATGACTAATTGCCTCAAAATATATTCAAACCTAATAGCACACACTTATGGTATGTGCCGCTGAAAAAACAAAATAAAAAATATGTTATGTTGCAATTCACGCTCATTACGATGAGATACATGTAATTCTATTTATAAATATTTAACGAGACTTGAAAGTTTTTATTTGATAATAATTATCAAGTTAACAAACAACTCTCTTATTCTCTTTATAACTACTCATGCTTTTTTAAATGATCATTTAAGTGTGAAAGTTTAGAGAAACAAACATAGACACATTTTTTTTGTTTTAATTATAGTTTTATTCCTCTATTTTAATCAATTTGTAAAATTAGTCACTTTATTTTATAATCTAAGAATTTTGGTTAATTCCTCTAAATTTTTAACTAAAAAAATGGTGATTTGATATATTTTAAATGATGTAACATATGATCTCATGATTTAGAACCATCTAGATGCATTAATTATTTATATGTTATTAATTAAATTACAAAACCACATAATTTTAGAAGTTGAAAATAAAAAATTTAGAGAATTTTACTGCAATTTATTGGGAATTAATTATTCAACATCATTATATCATTTGTCACGTCATCTAAAATATATCACATTATTATTTTTTTGTTAAAAAAATCAATGAATGAACCAAAACTATTGATTTATAAAATAGGATGACCAATTTCGCGAATGAGAAAAAATAAAGGATAAAAAATATAATTAAACTTTATTATTATTATTATTATTATTATTATTATTATTATTATTATTATTAATTATTAACAACTACATATCAAATAGCTTGTCAGAAAAAAATACATATCAAATAGAGGGAACAACACTTCTATATTGAAATAGAAGAATGAAGAAAGTTAAAACAATAGGGACACTTCGATTATTCTTATTAAATCGAATTTGCAATGATAGATCATAATTGAAATACATATTCATTTGTTTTTGGCACATGACATGCACAAATATCATATTATATAATTATTATGATTAAATTTAATTAAGGACTAGTATTTTTGTGCAATCTTTAGAAGAAAAGAGCTAAGTTTCTTTGGTTGAGAGAACATGACCATGTGATCAGAATTCTTTATCATTTTCACCTCAGCAAATGGAGCACTTCTCTGAATCATCCACATTTGTAAATCCTCCCTTATCAAATTGTCTCTTTTGCTTATAATAAAAATTTTAGGTACCCTTCCATTTTTGTGGTTGATAATTGTTGTTTCCTTCAACAATAATTTAACATCTTTATAAATTGGTACGGGTCTCACCAAGGACAATGCAAGGGTCAAATCCTACACATTACAATTTGGAGTTAGTTTTATTAATATGAAAAATCATTTTATTTTATTTTTTTGAAAAAAAGAAAAAAATTGTTATTGACTATGTTACAAAAAAATCATTTTTTAGTATTAACCATTAAAAAAAATCGTTGCCCAAAAAATCTTAAAATTTAAATGAATCAAGGTCTAAATTAAATTCATCTGAAATGGTTTTTATATATATCAGAAAAAAAAAAGTTTATATAGACCTCAGATGGTGATAATTGATACATCTTAGATGCCATGAATTTGGGCCCAAACAGTCTAGCAGTTGCAGGTTTTTTTGGCCCATCAAAGAAAAAAAACTTTGTGTCCATTAAGGAAGTGTTTCTTCTAGCCACCTGCAAGATAGTAACTAATAATTCTTCAAACCATACTTTAATTTTTTTTTAAGTGAAAATATATTAACACCACTTTCCTTAGCATTTTAAATCATACTTTAATTTAATTTAATACAACAACATCGGTCAATGTTAGTAATTAGTGTGATTAATATTGTTAGTATTTGGTCCGTAAGTCCTAGTTTAATTTGACAAATGTCGATATTGTTAGGTTGAACCCATAACAGTTGTGTGAGTTAATTATGGTGAAATTTGTTACGAGTATTGAACACTCAACCTTTTTATTATATCCCTGAATACTTTTTAACTATAAATGTGAGAATTGTAAACAACAACTCAAAAACAATGATGAATTTAACAAAGTTGATAATTAAACTTAATAATTTATAAAACAATCTAAGGAATTCTTAATAATGGTCTATTTAGGGACTAATTCTATGAAGATTTCAGTTAAAAAATAAATATAAAGTGTGAGCTTTTGTGTTATAGAGAAAACATTAGTAAAAACCTAAATCAGTGACAAAAAATTATATAAAAAATATGAAATTTATCTTAATTGCATTTCTCTAGCAGTGAAGTTAACAAATTACCTCTTGAAGAAGATTTGGATATGTGAGGTTTTGACTAAGCACATATGCAGTAACAAAAATTGCAACTGAGATTTTATTTGGAAATTTTTCCATAGCAACAGAAGTGGATACCCCACCAAGACTATGACCCACAAGAATCACTTTTTCTTTTGGAGGAAGAGATTCCATAAATGTCATCAAAGGTTCATAATATTTTGAAATTGAATGAATCTCTTGAACTTGTTGTGGATTGATACCTGAAGCACCCAATTCAATATTTGTAACATTATGACCAATTGATTTAAGTATAGTTGCCACTTTATACCAACACCATGCACCATGGCTACCACCATGAATTAGCACAAAGTGCATACTATTAACACAAATTAAAGGAGAAATTAGAATACATAAGAAAAGAATGTGCACGAAGTGCTTCTCCCTTTTGATCATCTCGTGACTTTTTCATATATTTTCCTTTTTAATAGCTATTCCTACTTATATGCACATGTTCTAAGCTAATTAATTATATTGTTCTTGGTTTATTTTATATTTTAAATATCATTCATTTCTCCTTTATATTAAAAGAATCAATTTAGTGAAAGCAACTAGGGATTAATTTATTGCAAGTGTGCAACATATCCTTGATTAAAAGTCAATGCTATTTAAAAAATTACCATTTTGAGAGTATATTAATTTAGTTAGGCGAAAATCAATTATTTAGTTTAGCTGCCTCAACCTTCATGCTTGGCTAGAATGAATCATACCACTAAGGAAGAAGTTGAATTGCCCTCTTGCATTATGTGATGAGAGTGCTTGTAGGTACAACATCTATTGAAAAGACATCCTCTTGAGTTTGTCAAAGTTAATACTGATGACTCTTACATCGGGGAACAATTAGTTTGTGGTAATCTTTTTAGAAATCGTTATGGGCACCTTGTGAAAGACTTTATAAAAAAAAAAATCTTAAAACGAATAATGTTTTACTTATTGAATTATAGGGTGTCATTTTTTATATTCACGTGATAATCTTTGACCGTGATGCCAAAACCAATTCATGTGCTAATGCATTAGCTAGCATTTAGAGGCCATGATGTTATGTTGGATATTCCTATAGTATTAGTTTCCTTCTTCAAAAAGACTCAAGAGGAGTTTCTTCTTCTATAGTCATGTCTTATTGTTTCTTTACTTTATCTTATTGTATAAAAAAAAATTAAAATTTTGATCTAACACACATCAAAGAATGAATTAATAACAAATTTAAAATAGACTTGATATTTTATTAAAACAAAGAAAAATGTGAGACAATTTATAGATAGAGATTTTCAAATTAACAATAGCATGTGGCGACATGCTAAAACATGTTATATTTTATTTAGTCAAAGGTCAAATATATACGCTACCAAAAAATATACATCATATCATTTTTTATAATAAGCAAAGTATTATTGAAGTAAGCAAAAGGAGTACTCGAAATTATAAAAAAATATTTCAAACCAACATCATAGCTAAATAAGCCTGTCTACCTTCTAAGACCACCAACCAAATCAGTTTAAAACTTATACACACTACAAATCAGTTTCACACACGAAAAGATAATAAATATAATCATATTATTAATATGGTTACATTACAATATTAGTTTTAATGTATTTATACCGTAATAAAATAAAAATGTCGTTGAATATATTTTAAAAGAAAAAATTGGGTGTATTTTTTTATATGTATTTAGTGTTATTATTTACTTAAAATATTAATAATTACTTCTGATATTTTTTTATAATTATCTCAAATTTTATTATAATCACACAAAATGTATTTTAAGTGAAGAATAAAACCAAAAGCACCTAATAAAATATATCTAAGTTTTGTCTTATTTTTGATTATTAAACACTTATTTTATATATTCATTAACTAAAAATATAAAATATCTATAAGTATTTCATTCACATGTTGGAGGTCATAGCCCATATGTAGAAGTAAATACTAAAAATTTAAAATTTTTTTTTAACATAAAAATTCTATTTTAGGATTACAATCGAAGTTCAAATATAGTTTTACTTTGTATCTTTTAACTTAGACTTGATAGAATTGATACTACGTGAAAAGCAAAAAAAACTCGAAATTATTAAATTTAATTAAATGTAAACTCAAAATGAATTATAATCATTTAACAATAATAAAAATATTAATATTTGTTGGCAATCTCTAGTAGGAGAGAGCTAAGTTCATTTGGTTTGGAGAACATGACCATATGATCTGAATCCTTTATCACCTTAACCTCAACAAATGGACCACTTCTCTCAACCATCCACATTTGTAAATCACTTGTCAACAAATTGTCTCCTTTGCTAATTATGAATACTTCAGGCACCCTTCCATTATTTTCAATACTAATTGTTGTTTCTTTTAAAAAAGTTTCATCATGGTTGAAGAGAGGAAACGGTCTTGCCAATGATAACGCAGATCCTACCGTTCATTTTAACTATTAGTTTCTAAATCACTTGTAATTAGTATTTATTCATACAAAATAGAGTGTTATTTAAAAAAAAAAAATAGAGTGTTATTTAATATGTGAAATCAAATTACTTGAAGGCTAATTTAGTGGTAAAAGTTTTACTTTGTAATATCAAATACCGAGTTCAAATTGAAAACATTTGTAAAATGATTATTAAGATCATTTTGATTAATAAAAATTTATTCATTCTCCAATTTATTTTTTAAATTGATGAGAAATGTCATTAAAATTTGAATTCATTACTTTTTATATATAAAAAATACGTAACATTTTGTCCTATAAGTACATCTTAGTTGCTAATTGTAACATTAATATACATGGTTTTGAATTTAAACATGGAAATCTCCATTTTTCCACACATACGTGTGTGAGTATATTAAATTATTTGAAGAAAAAATATAACATCGTATTTGTTTGTAAATCAGTTATTTTATTGTTTGGATCACTCACCTAAAATACATTCAAATTATTTGTTACTTAAAAAAATCAGTCCACTCATTTTAAGATGATTATAGAAGAATTCAATTGAATTTTTAGAGCTACTTTTATACTCTTTTATTTCTAAAAATCATATTTGTGTTCGAATAAGAAGCTCCTTAAATATTTTTACCTCAGGTGGTGATAATTGATACATTTTGGATTCCATGAATTTGGGCCCAAATAATAAGGCTGTCGGAGGGTTGTTGGGCCCGTTAAAGAAGAAATGTTGAATGTCCATTGAATCCTTGTTTTCATCTCTTTTTCTAATATGCTGCAGATAGAACAAAAATTCCTCAAATTATTAAGATTCTAATTTATATATATGTATATGGTTTCTTTTCATCAAATTTGCAATAGCATTTCAATGCATATTTTTATGCATTCATATGACAACGAAAATGATAGATGATGAAGCTCATTATAAAAGCATGACGCCAAAATACTCCGTATAATAAACTTCAGAAACTGAAAAAGAAAAATGTTATTTTAGTTGTTTGAAATAATTCACAATACAAAAAAAAAAAACTAAAATTCACCACCTTAACGAATAAATGTTTAAAATTTCATATTAGAAACTTTGAAATTAGGGTGTAGACAGGTACACTTAGATCAAATTGCAACGAATTTGACTAAATTCATTTATGGATCCAATTAAATTTCATCGACTCAAATTAGATAAATGGGTGGTTTTGGTTTAAGTCATGTTATCAAACCTTGCAACATAAACCACTTTAAAAGTTTCAAAAATAAAACTATTCAAATATAACATAAAAAATATGTTAAATAAAAAATGAGATGACTTATATTTCAATTTCACAAAAATAAATCAAATAAAACTCGAAATACAAACAAATTGTAACATCAGAAATATTTTAACTTTAATGATTGGAAAGCATTTTGACAACATCCAACCAAATCCATTCCAAGGGACTATTAAATCAATGCATGTTTAATTTTCAATCAACTAAAAATATGAGAAAATAGGTAAACAAAAGAAGAAGAAAAAAAGTACCTCTTGAATAATAGTTGGGTAAGTGAGGTTTTCACTTATAACAAAAGCAGCAATAGAGATTTTGTTAGGGAACTTTTCCATAGCCATGGATATGGAGATTCCACCAAAACTATGACCAACAAGAATCACCTTTTCATGTGAAGGAAGTGACTCCATGAATGTCATCAAAGGTTCATTGTAGTCTAATATTGAACAAATATCTTGCACTTGCTTTGTATTCAAACCACAAGCAGCCATGTCAATAGTTGTAACATTATGACCAATTGATTTAAGCATAGTTGCCACTTTATACCAACACCATGCACCATAACTTGCTCCATGAATTAGCACAAAGTGACTCTTCCCCATCTTCAAAATTTTGAGGCTTTTATTTTTCCCCTTGTTTAAGAATTTGGAACTTTATATGAACCAATTTTAGACTAAAGTATTTTTTTTCTTAGAGTTTGGGTTATTTAAGCTTAATCATTCTAGGATGTGGCTTTAATAATTTAATGATATACATATATATACTATGTACCTCCTTTATATTATTTCGTTTATTCTATGATATAAAATAAGTCCATATGACTTTATTTATTTATTTTTTTGTTACAAGTGCGTATAATGTCACCATCCAACAAAAGAAAAGAAAGCAAGGGTTCAAACTCAACCAATAAAGACCAATTCAAACACCAATTTATTAGCGACCGATTTAAACACCAATTTAAACTCTCTGTTGTCTTTATTTTGCAGTTGAAAAAGAATTTGGAGTTTGTTGTTTGTTGTTTTTCTCTTTAGATTTTGCTGCCAAAATATTAGGTTTGGTACCAATTGCACTCTAATATGCCCATTTGATTCAATTTGATTTCTTTTGCTTAAGTTACTTTCATGGATTAATTAAATTAAACCATAATCTTGTATGGATGCTGAGAACATTTTGGGAAAGTTTGGCGTTTACTGCGTTTGTTAGATGGTTTTAGTGTTAGGTTGTTTGGGAACCACAACATCAGTTTGCTGCAAACTGATCTATCTTTTATCCCCTTTGAGGATAAGGAGTTAAGAACGACGTTAGAATTAAGAACTGGGAGTTGAAGGGCATAGAGAACTGTAGTTTTTTTTTTTTTTTTTGCATTCAAACATGTTGCTGCAAAGTCTTGTGCTATGAATATGTAGTAACTTGACTTACTCGATAGAAGTATTTGGAGTGGACCTTTTGTAGTTATTTTTATGTTGGTTTTATTATTTTTTTATTTCAAGTTGGTTAAAATTAAGGCCATTACTACATCTGTTTTAAATAAATACAGAGCGTTTGGTTGTTAAACAAATAAGTTTTTTTGGTATTTTGTGCTACTGATCTAATTATGACAGTAATTGTTAAACTTTATGCAGGTAGGTATGGTCTTTGTACCGAGAAAGTATATCATGGTGCATTTGGATGAAAGCCTTGCAATTGGATCCATGTTCTAAAAAATTCTGAATGCAAGTCTACAAGATATTCTATTTACTAGGAACTACAGACTTTGTTGTATAGTAGAGAATTATTTTGTAATTTTGATTTGTTAAGAGGAAGAAACATTAGTTAAGCATTAAAATATTGTGTTAACAATGTAGTTGATATTTAATTTAATGTATAAATGTATTTTTTTTGTTGGAATTTAGTGTGTTTTTTTAAACATATTTTTAAGCCTAAAAAAGTATATTTTTACAATTTATAATTTTTTTTAATTAAATAAAGTAGAGACTGATTTGGTGACTATTTAAAATAACTTGATAAAATTAGTCACTAAATCAGTCTCTAAATCGGTATCTAAAAGTAGTCTCTAAATTGGTTGCTGAAATTTCAGTTGCTAATTCAGTCACTATGCATTAGCAATTAACGTTTTAGCTCCTGATTTAAATTAGTCTCTAAATCGGTTGCTAATTAATTTAGAGACTGATTTTCACAATTTAGTGACCGAAATTTTGATCTCTAAAAACAATTTTTCTAGTATTGCTTAATCAATTTGAGGTCTATCAATATTCAATAGTCTAATTGAATTAAATTATATTTCATGTTGTTCATAATGACCATATCTTTAAATCTCTAAAAAATAATCTTTAAATTATTTAAAACAAAAATCATTTTTTTAAATCTCTAAAAAAATAATCTTTAAATTATTTTAAATAAAAATAATTTTTATTTAAACTCAAATAAAGGCACCTATTGTTTTGTTATTTTGGGATTAATTTATTGAAAATGCAATTAAACTTAATTTTTTTAATTCATTAGATAATATAAAGATGGAAACATGAGCAAACAAATAAATCTTGGTTCAATAACTCTTTCTTTGGTCTTGAGATAAAAGAGATAGAAACTATCTAATTAATTAATCGAGATCTTTACGTCGAGAGTCTGATTTGTTTAATAAAATCATCTTACTTAAAAAATATTATTATAGTAAATCGATGAATCAGTGCGTGACTAAGATGCATTGAATATTTATTCACGAGCTTCAAAAAATGAGGATGAATGCGTATAAACTAAGGCAACGAAACATTCAATAAACGTATAAAACTGAGACGATACTAAGACAATATACTTAAAAAGTTTTTTTTTGTCACTGTTTTCTCCTTTCCTCACTTTGATCTATTTTTGGTTCCTAATTTTACTGAAAATTTAGGTTAAAATAAAATGTTAGAAGAAAAAATGCTAAATTGTAGTGCCTCTGTTGTTTGTATTGAAATGATAATAGCAACAAAATTATGAAGAAAGTTGTTGTCATTTATGCTTCACAAAGAATTCTTGTTCAACTTTTTGTTGTAATTTGCATTGAAAGGATTAAAGCAAAAAAATATGAAGAAAGTTGTTCTGGTTCATATTTCATAAAGAATTCTTGTTCAATTTTTTTTGTCTTCTCCAATTGTTCTACTTTTTTTCTTTTTTATTTTATTATTGTACCGGTAAACGTTTACACACAACTTCAAATAAAATAGGTAAAATTTTAAGAACTTTTATATTATATTCCAAAGAATGTTAATAGTATTTAAAAAAATGTTTAAAAAAATATAACAATTTAATTAATTTTTTTTTTAAAAATTATAACACATAATATTACAAAATATAAAATTTAAAAATTGTTAATTGATGAGCTAACCCGAAAGCACACAACCCGTTTAAGATCCAGGTCGGATAGTATTTTTTAAGATAATTTTTAAAGGATTTTTCTAGCCGACCCAATAAATCCCGTAACCGGTTAGGGTCGGTTATAAATGGGTCGGATAACCCGTTTTAACAGTTTTAGTTGTAAATGTAAATTTTTTTACATGATAATATCAATAAATTCTTATCATTACTAAGTATTATTGTATTTACTATTATCATAAATACAATGTAAAATACTAAATTAAGAGTAGTTTATATAATAATAATTAGATGACGCAATTGAAAAAATATAATTAATACAATTTTAACAAATTGAATAGATTAATTATTTTGAGATAATATAGTATGTATATAGTATATATACTTGCTGAGTTTTTAGGAGTGATGAGAATTGAACCTCAAATAAAGTTAGAATACGACAGCTGTATTATTATGTTCATATTTGGTTATTTACAAAATAAATATTCACTATAAATTTTAGTTTTAAACCGTTAAATACAAAATTATTTTAAAACAAATTTTACGGTATTATAAAAAAATGTGTATCAGTACTACAAATATTTTGATCAATAATTTTTTTTTTTAATTTATCTATGCAAATATTACTATAGAATCTATTAAAGTTAATAAATTAAGAGTTTTAATATATTTATTTATTCAATTTTGATCGAGTAATTAAATAAATTGTTTTCGTAATTAAAATTTTAATTAAAGTCATAACAAAAAACGTGATTTCAAAATAGAATAAAAAGATAAAACTTATAAATTTAATAGTATTAAATATAAAAAATGATCAAATTCATTTATAGATAACATATTATTTAACTATTGCATAATTAATTTGATACATTTTAATTTTCAAATATACTATAAATCTCCTTCTTGTATATAAACATGACTGATGTTGGTTGGTTTTGAGGAGAAAAAGAAAAATTGATTGATAAGAGAGACAAAACAAAACGGTACAAGTGCTTCCTGATGGAGTACATTTTGATACAAATGGAAAAACATAAAAAAACAGTTAGAAAGTAAAGTTGGCAGAAAGTTATAAAGGTCTTTAAATTGATTCGTAGTTGTTGAACAGGGTTATTATGCATGGGAAGGGAAAACTTAAAGCAACAAATTACTAATATTTACCAATTGAGTTTAATGTATGCGACAAAAATTAATTAAAAGAATTAATTGTACATATAATAGAATTGAAAACATAATTTTGTCCCACCAGGAAGTGTGTGCTTTTGGATAGGAATCAAAAAGGAGTGATGACAGAGAAAAATTCGCAAATAATTTTTTTTTTAAAACAAATGCAAGATAATAAATTTGGGCCCTCGTTATCTTTCGAATTGCTAGTCTGTTTATAATACAAGGAACTGATTTCATATAGTCGGACACATATGAATAAACACAATTATTTCAAAACTTTATTTATAACCCTCTTTCCATTTCAAAACAACTACTATTATAAGGACATAAAGACAGTTATTTCAAAACAACTACTGTTACAACTAATGTTACACATGTGACATTCATAGTTTAAATGAATAAGTGACAAATTCTTCTTTTTCTTTCAATAGTTGAATGTGTAAAAACCAATTCGATGAAACACCCATTAACGGGTGAAATTGGGAGGATAATGAAAAAAAACTCATTAACTAGTGAAATTGGGAGGATAATGAAAAAAACCAGTTAACTAGTGAAATTGGGAGGATAATGAAAAAAAAAAATGTTTAAATTGTTACGGTGAAAAAGAAGGAAAATGAACGTAGAATTTGGGTGGAACGAGGCACGTATTTAAAAGAAGAAAAATTAGAATATGACAAAATGTTCTGTTATGATTTTTTGAAATTGATACATCTTGGATGCCATGAATTTGTGCTCAACCAATTGTAAAGTTTTTTGGGCCCATCAAAGAAAAATTGTGTCAATTAATAAGTGTTTCTTAATCAATTTGAGGTCTATCGATATTCAATAGTGAAAAGTTTACCCTATACCCACAAATTCTTAAAAATGCCAAATATATCTATGATTTTTTTTTACTATTTTACAAAAAAAAAGTTTTCCAATAAAAAAGTTTAACGTTTTCTGGTATATAAGAGTAAAAAGCTGAAAAATGTATTAAAATCAAAAACACCTAATAAGATACATTTAACTTTTGTCTTATTTTGAATTATTAAACACTTATTTTATATATTCATCAACAAAAAAACAAATCTATCAAGCTATTTCATTCACATGTCCGAGGCCATAGCTCATATGCACAATGTAAATGCTAAAATTCCCATGTATGTTTCCAATGTACAACATATGTACAACGTAATGTATGTTTCCAATTACATGTACAACATTCACATGTTCGACTTCATAGCTCATATGTACAACATATGTACAACGTAATGTATATTTCGTATTCTATGTACAACATTCACATGTCGATGCTAAAAAATCTACCAAAGTATGTCATTCATGTCCAAGCCCATAGCCCATATGTATAACATATGTACAATATAATTTATGTTTCCAATTCAACGTAAAACATTCACATGTCCATGCTAAAAAATCTATAAGTCATTCACATGTCCGAGGCCATAGCTCATATGTACAACGTAATTTATGTTTCCAATTCCATGTACTTGATACTAAGACAATATACTTAAAAAGTTTTTTTTTTGTTTGTCACTGTTTCCTCCTTTCCTCAGTTTGATCTGATTTTGGTTCTTAATTATACTCAAAAATTAGGTTAAAATTAAATGTTAGAAGAAGAAATGCCAAATTGTAGCGCTTCTGTTGTTTGTATTGAAATGATAATAGTAACAAAATTATGAAGAAAGCTGTTGTTTGTTTGTATTGAATGTTGTACATAAAATTGGAAATATACATTACGTTGTACATATGTTTCCAATGTACAACGTAATGTATATTTCCAATTCTATATACAACATTCACATGTAAATGTTAAAAAAATCTATCAAGGTATGTCATTCATGTCCAAACCCATAGCCCATAGCCCATATATACAACATATGTTTTCAATTCTATTGTAATGAAAAGGAAACACGCATAATTACACAACAAAAAAGGGAAGTTTGACAATGCTGGAAATAGGGTATGTATATATGGCACTTGACCAAAGTTTTGTCCTTTTGCATTGAATATCTTGTAATTTTTGTATATTATCATTTATATTTTGTATTTTTATGTTCTAACTTTTTTTTATTTTTTTTTATTTTACATTTCCTTATAAAATTACAAGTACCGGTGGAGATAATTCTTTGGTGAGGCTTTTACTTTCGAAAATTTGTGAGTAATTTACTAAATATTTAATAAAAATTAATTACATAAATAAATTTGTAAGTGGTATCTATAAACTAATATTTATTATACTTGTAAATTTGTTTATATGACTAATTTTTGTTGGATGTTAGATAAATTTCTTACTATTATTCAAAGGTAACTTAAAAAAAAATTAATTCTTTTATATTTATGAGATTTTTATTGAATAAAAAAATACTTTTATAAAAAAATCTCTTTATTATATATAATATAATATTCACATTCTTCAAGCAAAAATATCAATGTCATGAATAAACAACAATTAGTATAAAGATAATCTTTTTTGAAAATGACATTTTTTTTTCTCAAGAATTTGAACACTGTTATAATTTAGAGTATTATTTGAACTCAAAATCAGTTGTTAATCTAAAAATTATAATAAGACAAAATAGTTTGTTATTTTTACTTTTGCAATATGTGTGTTTTTGATGGGAATCCAAAGAGGAGTGGTGACAGAGAAAAATTAGCAAATACTTTTTTTTTTAAAACAAATGCAAGATAATAAATTTGGGTCCAACTTCCAGCAGTTGCAAGGTAATAACACTCATATATTTTAGCGGAAAAATTAAGTATATTTTTTTATATGTATTTGACGTTGTTATTTACTTAAAATATTCATAATTAGGTTTGATTTCTTTTTCAATTATTTCAAAAAAAATTATAATCATAAAAAATGTATTAAAATAAAAAACATTTAAATTTTGTCTTATTTTGAATTATTAAATACTTATTTTATATATTCATTAACAAAAAAAATAAAAAAAATCTATCAACGTATTCCATTCACATGTCCGATGCCATAGCCCATATGTACAACATATGTACAATGTAAATTCCAAAATAACAGCCATAGCCCATATGTACAACATATACAACGTAATGTATGTTTCCAATTCCATGTGCTTGAGACTGATGGTTTGGTGCTAAATAACTTAAAAGATTAGCTCTCAGTTTGGATTTTTGTTGTACCTTTGTCAGGTTTTGGACATCTATTGCGGTGCAAATGACTTCAGTTGTCTAATGAAATCAAAGCTTTTACATACTGGGAAGCTATGTTCATAAATGAATTATGATTTAATCCAAGCTAAGGTACCTTTATGTTCATTTAGAAACTCAAATCCTTACTCTTGCCATTACGGTGTAATGAAATTTCCACGTTGCTTCAAGTTAAAGGTGAATTGCAAAAGTTTGTGGTGAAATTTTTTCATTTTCTAAAACTTTGAACTATGTTGTGTAAATTTCTACATTAGATTTGTGATCTTTCTTTCTTTTCACACTTTTCCCTGCCAAAATTTCCTTTTATTGCTAATGAGTCCTTCTACCTGTAGAATGATTTCAACTTTGAAAAGAAATATTGGATGAGTGTCAAGGTTGAGAAATTACCCGATAAGTATTCACTAAATTATAATTTATTGGATCTAAAAATACTGAATAATAATTCACCAAGCTATAGAAATATTTGTTCATTTGAGATTTTTATTCTTTATAATTTATTACTTTTTTATTTGACATTTTTTCTATTTTAATTAGTCCATCATTAGAATACTTTATTATTCGGAATTTCACAAAACATCATGGAAAAGTCGGCAAATTAAAAAAAATGCATTAATATAAAATAAAAAAAAAGAATAAACATGGATAATAACGAGCAAACAACTAAAATTAATATAAAAAGGAGTTTAACAAAACTGTAAGGAAAAGTCGACAAATTCAAAAATGCATTAATATATAAAAAGAGAATAAAGCGTGAGATCCAGCACCACCAGCTCCATTATCATTTTCAGATTGTTCCCGTTACATCTTGTCCCACCAGGACGTGTGTGCTTTTGGATAGGAATCAAAGAGGAGTGGTGACCGAGAAAAATTTGCAAATAATTTTTTTAAAAAAACAAATGCAAGATAATAAATTTGGGTCCTCGTTGTCTTTCGAATTGCTAGTCTTTCGAATTGCTAGTCTTTTTATAATACAAGGAACCGATTTCATATAGTCGGACACGTATGAATAAGCACAATTATTTCAAAACTTTGTTTATAACCCTCTTTCCATTTCAAAACAACTACTGTCATAGGGACATAAAGACATATAACCCTCTTTCTATTTTAAAACAACTATTTGTTCATTTAGTTCTTAAAATAACATTAAAAGACGATTCATGTTTCAAATTTTCAAAAGTCAGATGATAATGTACACGTTAGAAAAGATCAAAGAAATAAATTGTTGTTGTTATTGTAAGACACTTTTATTTGTTATCAATATATTTTGTTCCTAAAATATCAATTAAGTGGCAAAATTTTAAAGTTATAACGGTAAATAATGAAGGTTAAATCTCTCTAGTTATAAATGATTATTAGTAATATTTAATTAATTAATACTATTCTACGTTCCTAATTTGAAAAATATATATTCTAAGACATTTAGTATGGATGTGTAAAATCGTTGAAAAACCATTAACGGGTGAAATTGGGATGATAATAAAAAAAAAACCATTAACTAGTGAAATTGGGAGGATAATGAAAAAAAATGTTTAGGGAGGATAATGAAAAAAAATGTTTAAATTGTTCTAACACGGTGAAAAAGCAGGAAAATAGATGCAGAATGACATGGTGAAAAAGAAGGAAATGGATGTAGAATTTGGGTGGAACGAGGCACGTATTTAAAAGAAGAAAAATTATAATAGAACAAAATGTTCTGTTAGGGTTTTCCTGAAATTGATACATCTTGGATGCAAGGTTTTTTTGGGCCCATCAAAGAAAAAAATTGTGTCCATTAAGAAGTGTTTCTTAATCAATTTGAGGTCTATCGATATTCAATAGTAAAAAATTTACCCTATACCCCACATTTGTAACTATACCCCACAAATTCTTAAAAATGCCAAATATATCCATGATTTTTTTTTTACTATTTTACAAAAATAAGTTTTCCAATAAAAAATGTTTAAAGTTTTTCGGTACAGAAGAGTAAAAAGCTGGAAAAATGTATTAAAATCAAAAACACCTAAGAAGATACATTTAACTTTTGTCTTATTTTGAATTATTAAACACTTATTTTATATATTCATTAACAAAAAAAAATAAAAAAATCTATCAAGCTATTTCATTCACATGTCCGAGGTTATAGCTCATATGTACAACGTAAATGTTAAAATTCCCATGTATGTTTCCAATGTACAACATATGTATAACGTAAATGCTAAAATTCCCATGTATGTTTCCAATGTATAACATATGTACAACGTAATGTATGTTTCCAATTACATGTACAACATTCACATGTTCGAGTTCATAACTCATATGTTACAACGTAATGAATATTTCCAATTCTATGTACAACATTCACATGTCAATGCTAAAAAATCTACCAAGGTATGCCATTCATATCAAAGCCCATAGTCCATAGCCCATATGTACAACATATATACAACAACGTAATTTATGTTTCCAATTCAATGTAGAACATTCACGTGTCCATGCTAAAAAATCTATCAAGTCATTCACATGTCCGAGGCGATAACGTAATTTATGTTTCCAATTCCATGTACTTGATACTAAGACAATATACTTAAAAAGTTTTTTTTTGTTTGTCACTGTTTCCTCTTTTCCTCACTTTGATATGATTTTTGGTTCTTAATTATACTCAAAATTTAGGTTAAAATTAAATGTTAGAAGAAGAAAGTTGTTGTCATTTATGCTTCACAAAGAATTCTTGTTCAACTTTTTGTTGTTATTTGCATTGAAATGATTAAAGCAAAAATATATTAAGAAATTGTTCTGATTCATACTTCATAAAGAATTCTTGTTCAATTTTTTTGTCTTTTCCAATTGTTCTACTTTTTTTTCTTTTTTCTTTTATTATTGTACCCATAAAAATTTTCACACAACTTCAAATAAAGTAGGTAAAATTTTAAGAACTTTTATATTATATTTCAAAGAATGCTAGTAGTATTTAAAAAAATGTTAAAAAATATAAAAATTTAATTAATTTTTAAAAAGAAATTACAACACATAATATTACAAAATATAAAATTTAAAAATTGTTAATTGATGAGCTAAGCCGAAAGCACACAACCCGTTTAAGATCCGGGTCGGATAGTATTTTTTGAGATGATTTTTAAAGGATCTTTCTAGCCGACTCAATAAAACCCGTAATCGGTTTGGGTCGGTTATAAATGGGTCGGATAACCCGTTTTAACCGTTTTAGTTCTAAATGTAAATTTTTTTATATGATAATATCATTAAATTATTATCATTATTAAGTATTATTGTATTTACTATTATCATCAATACAATGTAAAATATTAAATTAAGAGTAGTTTATATAATAATAATTAGATGACGCAATTGAAAAAATATAATTAATACAATTTTAAAAAATTGAAAAGATTAATTATTTTTAGATAATACAGTATGTATATAGTATATATACTTGCTGAGTTTTGAGGAGTGATGAGAATTGAACCTCAAATAAAGTTAGAATGACAGTATTATTATGTTCATATTTGGTTATTTACAAAATAAATATTCACTATAAATTTTAGTTTTAAACAGTTAAATACAAAATTATTTTAAAACAAATTTTAACGTACTATAAAAAAAAATGTATCAGTACTATAAATATTTTGATCAATAATTTTTTTTAATTTATTTATGTAAATATTATTATAGAATCTATTAAAGTTAATAAATTAAAACTTTTGATATATTTATTTATTCAATATTGATCGAGTAATTAAATAAATTGTTTATGTAATTAAAATTTTAATTAAAGTCATAACAAAAAACATAATTTCAAAATAGAATAAAAAGATAAAACTTATAAATTTAGCGGTATTAAATATAGAAAAGGCTTAATTGCAATTTTAATCCCTCTATTTTTACTGATTCACGAAATTGGTCTCCCTATTTTAAAAATCGACAATTTTGGTCCCTCCCTCTGATTTTTTTAACTAAAAAATGATGACGTGAGATGTTTTAAATAATGTGACATATGATAGAATGATTAATACCTATGAAATTGAAATAAAACATCGTAAAAATTTAGATTTCAACTTCGGAAATTTTTCATATTTTTAATTTAATTAATGACATATAAATATTTAATGCATCAAGATGGTTCTATACTATAGAATTGTATATCACATCATTAAAAATATGTCAAATTGTCGTTTTTTAGTTCAAAAATATGAGAGATGGACCAAAACTATCGACTTTTAAAATAGGGGGACCAATTCCGTGGATTGGTAATAATAGAAGGACCAAAACTACAACTAAACCTATAGAAAATGATCAAATTTATTTATAGATAACATATTATTTAACTATTGCATAATTAATTCGATATATTTTAATTTTTAAATATACTATAAATCTCCTTCTTGTATATGAATATGACTGATGTTGGTTGGTTTTGAGGAGAAAAAGAAAAATTGATTGATGAGAGAGACAAAACAAAACGGTACAAGTGCTTCATGAGGGAGTACATTTTGATACAAATGGAAAAAACATAAAAAAAAACAGTTAGAAAGTAAAGTTGGCAAAAAGTTATAAAGGTCTTTAAATTGATTCGCAGTTGTTGAATGGGGTTATTATGCATGGGAAGGGAAAATTCAAAACAACAAATTACTAATATTTATCATTTGAGTTTAATATATACGACAAAAATTAATTAAAAGAATTAGTCTTTTTTTTTAAGAGAATTAAAAGAATTAGTTACATCTCATTATTTTGAGATAAAAAAATTAAAATTAATAAGACTTTCAAATTTTGTTGGACATTGATGTGATGAAGGTGAAATTAATTTAAAATTTAAATTTTATTTGAAATAATTAAATATAAAAATGGAGTTGACGTTATGTTTGGTTTATTAAATTAAAATTTATTTTTAATTCAAATTCACGTAGTCAAAAGTAATATAATCGATATTTTTGTATTAATTGTTCATTTTACGTTTAGAAATATCAAAAAACTTCATACTCATTTTATTATTAACTTCTATATTATAATAAAATATATACTCATTGTTGTAAATACACATTTAAAAATATATTTAGTTATATAATCAAAACAAATTTTATTTTATAAAACAACATTTGAAAAAAAATATTGAAATATAAATTACGTTAGAGAAAACTCAATTTTAACTAAAAATACGTTTAAAAAATAAAATTTATTCAAAAGTACATTTCCAAATATTAATTCAAACACATACTAAATAATTAGTTAAACAATATCCAAGAACAAAATAATAATAAGTTAGGAGGACAAATTAATTAATATTGTTGAAAATTGTATTATAATGAAAAGGGAACAGACATAATTACACAACAAGAAAGGGAAGTTTGACATGCTGGAAATAGGGTATGTATATATGGCACTTGACCAATATTTTGTCCTTTTGCATTGAATATCTTGTAATTTTTGTATATTATCATTTATATTTTGTATATGTTCTAACCTTTTTTTGTGTATTTATTTTACATTTTCTTATAAAATTACATAGGACCGGTGGAAATAATTCTTTGGTGAGGCTTTTGCTTTCGAAAATTTGTGAGTAATTTACTAAAATTTAATAAAAATTAATTACATAAATAAATTTGTAAGTGGTATCTATAAACTAATATTTATTATACTTGTAAATCTGTTTATATAACTAATTTTTGTTGGATGTTAGATAAATTCCTTACTATTATTCGAAGGTGACCTAAATAAAACTAATTCTTTTATATTTATGAGATTTTTATTGAATAAAAGAATATTTTTATAAAAAAATCTCTTTATTATATATAATATAATATTCACATTTTTCAAGCAAAAATATCAATGTCATGAATAAATAACAATTAGTATAAAGATAATTTTTTTTGATAATGACATTTTTTTTCTCAAGAATTTGAACACTGTTATAATTTAGAGTATTATTTGAACTCAAAATAAGTTGTTAATCTAAAACTTATATATATATATCATCTCATTCAAAAGCTTTGGGATGCGACAATTAAGGCTCAAAATCATAAATTTGTTTATCAAATATAGATATTAGCTGTTCTATTTGTTCATTTAGTTCTTAAAATAACATTAAAAGACGATTCATGTTTCAAATTTTCAAAAGTCAGATGATAATGTACACGTTAGAAAAGATCAAAGAAATAAATTGTTGTTGTTATTGTAAGACACTTTTATTTGTTATCAATATATTTTGTTTCTAAAATATTATTTGTTATCAATATATTTTGTTTCTAAAATATCAATTAAGTGGCAAAATTTTAAAGTTATAACGGTAAATAATGAAGGTTAAATCTCTCTAGTTATCAATGATTATTAGTAATATTTAATTAATTAATACTATTCTACGTTCCTAATTTGAAAAATATATATTCTAAGACATTTAGTATGAATGTGTAAATTCGTTGAAAAACCATTAACGGGTGAAATTGGGATGATAATAAACAAAAACCATTAACTAGTAAAATTGGGAGGATAATGAAAAAAAAATGTTTAAATTGTTCTGACACGGTGAAAAATAAGGAAAATAGATGTAGAATGACAAAAAGAAGGAAATGGATGTAGAATTTGGGTGTAACGAGGCATATTTAAAAGAAGAAAAATTAGAATAGGACAAAATGTTCTGTTAGAGTTTTTCTGAAATTGATACATCTTGGATGCAAGATTTTTTTGGGCCCATCAAAGAAGAAAACTGTGTCCATTAAGAAGTGTTTTTTAATCAATTTGAGGTCTATCGATATTCAATAGTGAAAAATTTACCCTATACTCTACATTTGTACCTATACTCCACAAATTTTTAAAAATGCCAAATAAATCAATTTTTTTTTTACTATTTTACAAAAAAAATTTCAATGAAGGTTTAAAGTAGAAGAGTAAAAAGCTGGAAATTTTTAAAGTTTTTTTCTAGTATAGTACCTTAAAAATATATACTACCACTTGTGAAGAAGTTTTTCAGTACACACCAAATTTTTATTTTTAATTTTTTTAAGTGTAACTTCTTTATCGAAAAAAACTTAGAAAAAAATTATTCACTTTTACCGAAAGCAAAAAGATCATTTACTTACATTTGTGGAAGTAAAGGTTAAATGCGGGATATAGAGTAAAATTTTCATTAATAGTCTAATTGAATTAGTCTATATTTCATGTTGTTCATAATGACCATATCTTATTGAAAGTGAGGGGAAACTTTGGATGTCATCTATTCTATGACTGAAAAACTGATACACAAATCAATTGCTTAAAATGTAACAATTAATAAGCTTAGCAAGTTTGATTTGGTCTGATCTTAAGGTATACCCCTTTTTTCACTCCAGAGGTCTGCTCAAAATCATTGGAACAGATTTATACAATTTATAATTTAAACCATTTTCACAGTCAATCGGATATTGTAACTTCAGCCTAAATTATTTTTGATCCTCAATTGAGCCTTTTACAATTGCAGTGAAGATGTAGGAGAAATAATATTAAAACAAAAGAAATCTCAAAATATATAAACATTCTACCCACCCATCACACTGAGTAACCCTTAAAAGCACTAGACAAAATAATTTACCCCTGTATATGTATGTAAAAAGCATGCATACATTGAGCATCACTATGATCTAAATAAATTTCTCCAACTTCTTTGATGTAATAGAATTAGGTGGTCGGAAAGACTCCAACCGCAAGTTAGAGCTTGTGCGAATTTCACTAAGAACGTCGTCCCCTTTCTCATGTTGTATTACTTCCAAGGTGCTTCCAAGAATATCAGCTGCAAGTCCAACTTCTAAGAGACTACCTGGCTCCTCTCCACCATCATGTATTAACTTCCCAATGTCATTCAAACTGACTAAACTCTCTGTTATAATTTCTGCAAAAATACGGCCAAGAAACTCGGGTGCCTTGGGGGCATCATTAACTGCATCCTCTAATGTATTGAGAACAGTCTCAAACCTGGCCAACATAATATGGAAAAATACCATTACAAGTGTTATCACAACAAAATTATTCTCCCTACTAATCACTATATAGTGAAAGAAATCTTACCCTTCGATAAGCTGAGTTTGACTCAAGAGGCCATCCTGATATTTCACAAGTTTGACAAGCAGTTTGCCTAAAAGATTTCGTTCAGCGTCCTTCCTCTCAAATGAGTCTGTGACCCAAAGAGAAACCATGGAAGGATGAAAGCTTGGAGAGTTTAAATCTTTAACACATTCAGCAACTTCATTTTCATCTCTAGCACTGAAAGTTGAATAAATTTCAGTTAGATAATTACACGCAAGATAAATGGGGAAATAAACTCGCCGTGCAACACTACGAAAACAAAACACCTGAACTTGAGGTGTTTTGAGTGGTTTGGGTATTAAATATTAATCATATTGTTAAAAGCTGTGAAGGAATGGACTTAATCTAACCAAGACCTATTTATACTATAGGGTTGCTTTTCATGAAGAAATAAGGTGGTAAATTTGTTTTTCCACTAAATCAAACAGCTAATTAAAATTTGTGGTCCAAAAAACTAGCAATTAAAAGAAAAGATCAATAAAAGCATGAAAGATTTATAATTGACACCAGCACATTCACAGATGATATAATATAAAGCTATATCAAAATAAAGATAAAACCCTAAAAGAAATAAAATGGTTAGATAGAATGTAATAAACATTTGTATGTCTCAACTTTCATGAGAGAAGATATAAATACCACAGAGGAAACAGTACCTGTAGTATTCTCTGATTGCTGACAAGGACATGTCCCGGAGTCGTTCCTCTGGCCAAACCTTCTCTGAAGAAGCATTCTGGGAAACTATCGGCCCATGCAAATGAGCGTGAGGCGAAGTTGCAACAGGACTGTCTAGATTCCGATCTAGATTCCTTAAGTCTCTGTTACCATAGTTTATATTATGCACTGGAGCACTTGAATGATCATAACCAGCTAGACTTGAAGATCTATCTGAAATATATCTTGATGCAATATCCTCCCTTGAGTCATACGGTGTGCGCTCAGATAGATTGTTATAACCATTAATATCAGTAGGCATTCTGTGAGAATCTCCAGGGACAAAATGCACATCAGGTATTGATAAATTAGAAATTGCTCCTCTAATGGACATTCCCCTAGCAAGACCACCTTGGGGTACCAATGTTATAGAATCATTACCCAAGGGTCTTTGAGGCAAATTAACCAACAAGGTCCTAGGCTCATAAGATTGCCTTTCTTCAAGACGAGCATCCTGAGAACCAATTCCACGTGCTTGAGTAGACAGCCCATGCGGTCCACCCATCTGAGCATTGGGAGACAGCGTAGGTGATCCTCTAGGACTAAAATCCATGGGGCTCCTTCTTGCAGATTGATTGTTTCCCATACCACGGCCCAGCCTTCCAGCTTGAGCCTGCCTCTCTTGCACAGCATCTCTGTGTACCTCCTCAATCTTCTTTGGACCATCAATTTTCCTCCTCTGTTGCCATCTATTCTTTCTCAAATCAATAACATCTTTCAACATAAACCTCAACCTAGAAGATAAATTCATGTTGTTTGATAAGATTTTCAACCTTTCAAAATATACATCCATATGTTCCTTGGCTTTGGGATGGTCAATCATGTCCCCAATAGTACTCATCAGCTTGCACAAAGCTTCAACATCTTCTTCATCCGGACCCTGAACTTGACCAAGTAATTTCTTGATACACTCATGCATTATCCTCTCTGTCAACATTTTCTTCTTATATAGTTCTCCGATCAATCTGATGTTTCCTAACATGCGCCTTCTTGCCTTGGTTCTTCTCTGCTCCCTTTCTTCATCTGATTGCTTAACCTCACCCTCATCAACCTTATTTGCCTCTTCTTGTTCTCTTTCACCTCTCTCAAATTCCTCCTGGCATTTGTTTAATAATAACCTTTTAAAGGTTATCTTTTCATTGCCCTCACTTAAATCAGGCAACTCAGAAGCCAGATGTGAACAGAAGTTTGCATACATTTCACAGAAGGTAGGCTCCGTCAGAGCCTTCTCGAAGATTTGTGAGATGACACCAGTGAGAGTGACTGCATTGTCAATATTAACTGCTTTTACCTGTTCAAAAAGTCTGTCAAAATTCTGAGGAGTTAGTTTGTTTAATATAGCTTTCAGTTGCCTCTGCTTTGCCTCTTCCTCATCTGAGACTTTACCTATTTCGTACTTCTTCTCAGCCCTGTGCATCATCTGTACGGGAGACTGAGGAGAAGGAATTAAACCTCTCTGCTGGAAGCTAGCAGCACGCTGCCACCTCTCCCCGTCAGGGATATTTCTTTGCATTCCACTCTGATTTCCCACAGATTGCATTGGCCCAGAAAGGATCCCCCCAGCACATTGGATGGATGCCTGTGCACGAGGATTCCTTAAAACACCAAAATTGCCTCCTGGGCTATGTCGGAATCCGCCATTAGCTCCAATACCATCCAAACCACGCCCAGGATGAAAAGAACTGGAAACTTTACTCCATCTGTCTTCCTCAGCCACAACATTCCCACGACGTTCCATCCTTGTCCTGTCTACAATTCTTCCAGAACTAGGATGTGAATCATGAGAATTACTAATATTGGCACTTATCAAAGCCTCAGCTATGTCTGTCGTAATTTCAAAACCTTCAGGAAGAGAAATGCATTGCTCTGCGAATTTCAAAAGGAAATCACGTGAGTACTTTTTTTCTGTACTTCCACTTCCATCAATAACCTGTGGAGATTTATCATCAACTTCAAGTTTTGATGTAGACATGTCAGCCGCATCCTCCCAGTCATCAGGTTCAGCTTTACTGTGACCACATTTCTCACCTCCTGTAGCATCTGATTTAGCAGAAGCTGCAGATAACTGCTTTAAACCTTCAAACATAGATGCACTTTCTGTGCTCTCTGAAATTAAATCAGATTCTTTCTTTTCCTCAGGTCCTTTATATGCATTATAAAGGTCAGAAGTTGACCCAGCAGCATCTGCTTTCTGGAGAGTCTCTTTTCTTTTCTTCTTCCCTTTAGATGTAGTTTTCGCCTTATTTGGCTCTAAATTAGGTCTATCTTTGGTACCTGACATTGAGTCACTGAAAGCATTCTCTGCACTATCATTAATTTCCTTTGCTGTTGTTTCTGGTAAATCAACAGACTGCATATCTGCTGTGTCAAAATTTCAATAAAAAGATCCATTAGTAACTACACTACTATTTCTATCTAAAGAAACATCACTAGAATCCAATGCAATAGAGGTAGATGCGCTGAAAATATCATCGATTGCTTCTGACTTAAAAGTTAAAACTAGCAGATTCATGTTGTCCTTTCTGTATTCTTCTAAAGGTTAAGACCTCAGTGCTTACATTTGCAGCATCCTTTTCAGTTTGTTTAAATTGTGTTCCATTACATTTAATATTTTTTTGGTATTTATCAAGAGGAAGTTCATCATTTTAAAAATAATAATAATGCTTACCTTCGGATGATTCATCTATCTTGTTGTGCTTATGATTATTAAAACTATCAACAGCTTCAGCAATAGATCCTTTAGATATGAGAAAATCTTCAACGATAATTGCAGGAGAATGTTTTGTTTCACTTCCTCCTGGTGTGGAAACCCCAGTATCAGATATACCACTGTCAACAGCTCGAGACAGCATATTAGTCACTGTAGGAGATTGCACAGAGACCTGTGGAAACAGTCAAGAAATCCATACACTATATATTCAATTATACCAAGATCCAAATATTTGTGTGTGAAAAATAATTCAATTGTATACCTGATTTTGAGATGATTGACCTTTTATCACAGGTTTCTTCTGATTATCCTTCAAAGAGTTGGACCTACTAAGAGATTCCCTCATCCTGTCTTCATTATTAGACACAACTGAAACAGAATCCACAGTCACAGCTGACATAAGCTTTTCAGCAGTTACAACACCAGATGCAGCAGATTGTTTTGGCAATGAACTCAAAATTGAAGATTCCTCAGAAGACATAGACTGTTGTGTAGAGTGTTCCGATAAAGTTTCAGACCCTTTTTGTGCTATAGAGGATACTGCTGAACTAGGAGTTTCTGTATTTTGAACACCGCAAATACTAGAATAAGTCAACGACGAGTACGCAACAGCAGACAAACCACTTGGTTTAATAATCACAGAAGCAACCCCCTTTGAAGCTGATGACGTCACATTAGGCACTTCATGAGAACCTTCGGCAGTGGGGGGTTCGTCAATGCCAGAAATAGGAGTGCTGACTTCATTAACAGGCAGAGAACTTAGAGACGATGAATTCATGAAAGCCACATTTTGGGGACCATGGTTCACAGGATAATTAAATATTGGGGGCTGAGCATTGGGTGTTATGTGGCTACTTGTTAATGGAAGAGAACTAGAAGGTTGATAATATGTGTTGGAAGGATAATAATTCATAGGCTGAGAAGCAACAAAGGATTTGACAGGTTGGGATTGAGAAGGTACATTAGGATGAGACCTAGCACCAGATGACCCACCATCTGAATATCCATCTGCCCTTTTATCAAGCCTCAGCTCTTCATGCGTTTCAGGATGAGTTATCTTGACAGGAGTAGTTCTTCGAGGACTGGCAAATTTTCCACCCTGCTGCTGGGGATATTGAGGACTGATGCCAATGCCCATGTTACCCAATTGATGGGGTAACTGATGACCCATTTGATGAGTGAAACTTATATTATGACCTGAATGCATGATCGCCTGAGGGTGCATTGGATGAGGCTGAAGACCTGGAACAAAAACCGGCTGTGGCATTGGTGCAACATTTCCAATCGGTATGGGCATTGGTATAGGAATCTGGCGAGATGCCGGTGACATACCCTGAGATTGAATCTGTAGATTAGGACCACCAA
Organism: Cicer yamashitae; assembly: GCA_037974755.1. Classification (NCBI taxonomy): domain Eukaryota; kingdom Viridiplantae; phylum Streptophyta; class Magnoliopsida; order Fabales; family Fabaceae; genus Cicer; species Cicer yamashitae. Next base: position 55,440,196 of record JBBPBQ010000002.1, on the reverse strand, counting down.
ACTGTAAAGATGCATGTGACTGCTGAAATGGTGTGGCCATTGAAATCCCAGTTACTGGAACAACAGATGGCTTCTGCATCTGGCTTGCCGAGGTCAAAGTTGGCACCTGAGTATTCTTTTTAGCCTTAGCCCCTATATGAGTCTCCCCAGCATTAGATTGCTTGGTTACAACTGCATCTTTCCTAGGTGCTAGCTGCTGCTTTGGAACAGGAGGTACTGGCACTGAAGGCACGGGTCTAAAAGAGTCATGATGAGCCTGAAAATTTAAGCAAATAGACATCAAGCAAAAACTTGCTATGAAAAGTGAAAACACATTAAGCAAGCTAGCTTCAACTAGACAAAACTTGCTATGAACACTTCATTCAGATTCTATTTCAAATCCAGTTTATATTCATATTGTTCCTTTGAGAGCATTGGGCAGTGGCAGTAAGTCTATCTATATCTATACAAAGGTACATACATCAAAGAGAAGTGACACAAAAAATAAAAGTGAATACCTGATTGCGCTTCTGCTCATCTAAATTAGGTGGAGCTGAGCTTGTACGAGCAGGAATCTGCATATTATAAGAACATGATCAGTTACTCGCCCTAAAATTCCATAGAACACATAATACACCAAACATTTAGCAATGATATATAAGAACTTACAGCCACCCCATTAATAAAGCTAGGAACAATTGATCCAAACTGAACAGGGAATGCCTTAGATGCATCTCCTGTGACAGATCTAAAAATTCAGATAACTTAACTATCACAGTCACAGCAAACAAAAAACAACTAATAAAAAACAAAGCAATTGCCAAAACAACTTCCTGTTACCCAATCTACAAGTAACAAAAAAACAAGAGTCAATCTACATCTTATGTACCATAACAAAAACCTAGAAAACTAACATACCCTTAGCAGGGCTTGTAGGAGCGGTTGTATCAGTGCTCACGGAGGGCGGTTGAGAAGTTAGTTCTTTTTTAACAGCTCTAGGGCTCCGTTGTGCAGCTGTTGATTCAGATGATTTAGTAACCGGCCTATCATGTGCTCCTATCCTACCACGTAAACTAATGAATTACATATTTAAAAAGAAAAACCATAATTTACCAAACACTTCAACACAAACATCATTTGCATATTCTTCCGGTATAGAGAGGAAGGAATAGGAAGGGATCTTCCACATTGTACTTGTGCAATAAACTTTTACTTAACACCATAACTAGACACCGAAAACCAATGAAGAGAAGAATCCAATATTTTCCAAAAATTAAATAAGAACTCATCTGAAAGCTTACCACCATGCAATTGGGGTTGTACATGAGTACCATTATGTATGGTTTGAGCAGCAGAAGCACTGTTCAACTCTGATGAATTCACTGGGGAAAGGTTCACCCTATATTGCCCACCGTGTGCATTATTAGACTTCTTGTTAAAACTGGAACACGCAGCATAAATAATCAATATGACAGGAACAGAGAAGAGAGAGAGAACACTACTCATAATGGGGTGAAAAAAATAACTACATGCAACAAAACAACAAATTGACAAGGGGAACAGTCCAAAACAAATTGTGGAGTTATAACTTTATGTTAAAAAAACAAAAAAAGTAAAAGTTATCACAAATTCCTATAGTTATGTAATTTGTCATATATGCATTCCATGCATTTTATCCAAACCTGATATAGTGTAAACTTCATCCGTTTGAATTTTCCTATATAATTGACTTTATTACCCTATTAACATACGCACAGTCACAGATTCTAAAAATCAACCCACCATTCAAGTATTCATAATTCATCACAAGAATTTAAAAACAAAACAAGAATCATAATAATTCAATTAAAACACGTAATGGCAAATTTGCAAACTCTAACTGACCTCTTGGAAGAGTTGATCGACGGAGCGGCACCGCCGCCTTCCCCCCTTCCATAGGCGCCTAAGGAACCTCTCTGCTGATTGAAGCTAGACGATCGCCCAGATTTCTTATAAACGGCGTCGTTCTTTTCGGTTATTGATTGATTGAAGGACATATATCCCAATCCTGTGATTCCTCAAAAATGAAAGATAGAAGAAAATTGAAATATCTTCCTCTTTTCAAATTTACCTGCAAATTTCAAAGAAGCAAAACCATTAAAACCGTTAAACAATATAAATTCAATAATTGAGAAGAGTGAAATGAAAATAAAAAAGAAAAGAAAGAAAGAAAGAAAGAAAGAAAGAAGGAGAAATTTGAGAAGAGAGTGGAGCACCTGAAGAGTGGAGTGTGAGTGAAGTTAGGGTTTTGTTTGGACGGAGATGATAGAACTGTGAGGTAAAAAGAATGGAGAGGGAAGAAGAAGAAGAAGAAGAAGAAGAAGAAGAAGAAGGAGGTGAAGGGAAGAGTGTGAGAGTGTGTGAAAGCAAAACTGCAAATTGGGGAGGAGAGAGAAAATTGAAGAGGTTAGAGAGAGAGAGAGAAGGGTTAGTTAAGGTTAAGATTGGTCAAAACTGAAAAAAAGGAGTTAGCTATTTTAGGAGACGTTGCGGTTTTTGTGACACCTATTCACTTCACTCACTCTTCAACAACACATCTCACAAAAAAAAAAAAAAAATCATTATTTTGGAAGAAAAACTTTGATAGACCAAATATATATTTTAATATATATATAACATGATAATTCATTATATAGTATCATATTGTTTTTCTTATATTTTTAAAATATAAATATATCAAAATATAAAGTAATAATTTAAAGTTATTCTTTTAAAAGTCTTCAAAATATATTCATATATCCCGCCAACCAGTTATATATAAGTATTTTTTTAGCCTTGCAATAGTTTCCGTATTTGTATCAATTTCATCTTTCAAATATCATAAATGCTGAATTTATTAAGTTTATCTAACTTTACTTATGTTTTGTGTGTGGAACTCACTAAAAATAATTTTTCTTCTCTATTAGTCTTAGAGTTCCAAATAAAGAAAACCGAATTTTTAAAAATCTTTTCATCTTTTTGGGATCTTTCATCTTTTGTAAGTACTAAGTAAGAAAAACATGACAATAATATACAATTTTTTTTTACCATATACTGCACGATTATATTTCTACCTCATATTTTACATAAACTATTACTTTACTCTTTTTAAATAAATTAAAGACAAAAAAAAAATTATCGTACCCCTACATCTTCCATATTATATTTCATTCCATTTTTTTAAGGCCTCTATTTTATTATAATTCACTCCGTTTCATCCATTTCTAGCATTTCAAATGTTGTCCGAATTTCATCATTTTTTATTTTTTAATTCTTAAAACTATATTAATTTAATAAATAAAAATTAGAAAATGCGAACATTTCATATAAATGGCTAACATTTATTTATGTCAAAGTGAACATAACACTACATCATCTAAAAAATATTAAACATAAGAATATATTTTTTTATACTACCTTCGTCTCTTATTATAAGCACTCTTTTTTTCATTCTTATTATTAAAAAAAATTGATAGAGTAATTAAAATGTTCATTTTATGTGTTCATATTTTTAAAATAATATTTATATTTGAAAGAATTAAATTTTATTTTTTATATTTGAAGACAAATTAGTAGTATTAACAAGGAATATACTTCAAAAATTATGAGAGTATTTAAGTTAATTTAATCATTCTATTAGGAGAAAGATTTATTTATCTAAATTTTAATTAATTTTTTATTATATTAAAACTAATGACATCGATTTTTTTGGTAAGAATATGTTTTTGTATCTTATATTGGCGAGTTATAGTTAATCAAATTAATTTTATATTCTTGAAATGAGTAGTGATAAGCAACCTCAAAAAGTGTCCGTTTCTCAATGCCTCTTCCGCTTGACAATCGGAATAAGGAACCTTAGAATTAACCCTACCTGTCGATGAAAAAATAGGATTTTATGTCACACTAATAAGAAAGTGAGCTTACATTTATAATACTCTACCAACATTACTTTCTAACTGCTTTTTTCTGTTTAATTCATTTAAATGTCATATGGATGAAAATAAATCAAGTTGGAGTGTGCCATAGTCTAAAATTTAAAGGTGGATAAAATATCAAAAAAATTGATACTCGAAAGACCAGAAATTGATACATAATGGGCAACATAAAATTGATTTATAGTTTAAAAAAGAACACATACTTTGCTTGATAATTTGAAATAAATTTTTAATTGGACAATTATATTTAATCAAAGGGAGATTGTGGAATGTAATTTATTACTTTTTGTGAATTTATTTAGTAAATTTTTCAAAGATACTTTGTTGTCTTATATTATATTTATTGATTTCTAACTTAGTTCATAATTATGATAAAAATTTCAACTAAAAAGATAAAATAAAATAAAATTTTAGAAGAAATTATTATATTATATTAGTTCATTAAATTTTAAATTTAGATATGATAATTTATTTATATCATGTTATCTTGTCTATAAAACAGATGCTGTTAAAAAATGAGAGGTTGGATTGGCTTATCAAAAGCCATAGTTGTGATCCATTTGGTCAAGCTTGGAACAAACCCAATAGAAATAATGTATTTTAGATTCTCACAGTTATGGTTTTGACCACCACATCCAACGATTCATTTGTACACAAATTATTATTATATACTACATTACATACCTTAAAAATTAATATAACATTAAATTATACTTCATAAACTTATATTATAAATACTCCTATAAAAAATTATAAATATTCATTTTATTTTATTTTGTTATTGACCTTGAAACATTTGGAAGAATCTCAAACATTTTTTGACATGGTGGAATTTGGAAGATCGAGCATAAAAAAACAATATTGTAACAAGGAAGTCCAAAATTATTTCAATAAGCAAATGAAGTTTAATTTCAATAAGCAAATGAAGTTTAAATGTCTTAGAATATATATATTTTAAATTAGGAACGTAGAATAGTATTAATTAATTAAGTAATACTAATGATCTTTTACGATTAGAGAGATTTAAACTTTGTTATTTACCGTTGTAATTAAAATTTTGCCACTTAATTGATATTTCATAAACAAAATGTATTGATAATAAATAAAAGTGTGTCTTAGGCGACAACAATTTATTTATTTATTTTATCTTTTTTAACGTATACATTATCATCTGATTTTTTAAAGTTTGAAACATAGATCCTCTTTTAATGTCATTTTAAGAATTAAATGAACAAATAAAAGAACTAATATATGATAAACAAATTTATTATTTTGAACCTTAATTG
>JBBPBQ010000002.1:55411254-55434604 GCA_037974755.1 Cicer yamashitae | reverse complement strand
TCTTGAGAAAAAAATGTCATTATCAAAAATAATTATCTTTATACTAATTGTTATTTATTCGTGACATTGATATTTTTGTTTGAAGAATGTGAATATTATATTATATACAATAAAGAGATTTTTTTATAAAAGTATTTTTTTATTTAATAAAAATCTCATAAATATAAAAGAATTAGTTTTCTTTTAGATAGGTTACCTTTGAATAATAGTAAGTAATTTATCTCACATCCAACAAAAATTAGTCATATAAACAAATTTACAAGTAGAATAAATATTAGTTTATAGATACCACTTACAAATTTACTTATGTGATTAATTTTTATTACACATTTAGTAAATTACTCACAAATTTTTGAAAGCAAAAGCCTTACCAAAGAATTTTCTCTACCGGTCCTATGTAATTTTATAAGAAAATGTAAAATAAAAAAAAAAAAAGGTTAGAACATAAAAATACAAAATATAAATGATAATGTACAAAAATTACAAGATATTCAATGTTAAAGGACAAAACTTTGGTGCCCTAGCTATATCCATACCCTATTTCCAGCATTGTCAAACTTCCCTTTCTTGTTGTGTATATATGTGTATTCTCTTTTTATTACAATACAATCTTCAACAATATTAATTAATTTGTCCTACTAACTTATTATTATTTTTTTACAATGGTGGAGGTTAGTAATTAGTAATTAGTATTTTATTGAGCGTGATTTCAGACTTATAATCTCTTTATCACTTCGCTCTTTAACTTTGCCACCAAACCAGTCTTATATCATTTCTTATGTATGTATCTATTCATAGCCGTTTGTTGATTAAATCCATGTAGAGTAGTGGTATATAAGTGTTTAACATTATAATCTTAAATGACAGAGTTCAAATTGTTTTTGAAATAATTGTAAATTAATCATTACTATACTTAATAATATTATTTCCCAATCTCAATTTTATTAGGAAAATGGTATGTTTAAACTAAGTTGGGAATGATTAGGAAGTGCAGGTTGTCCTTCTCTCTACATGAGAGCATAATTTATCTTATGTATTAGAAGTTGAAGTTAATAATTTTTCTAAAGACTTTAATCTATAGTCTATTTGAGAATATAATTTTTCTAACATTACTTAACATGAGCTTAATTGAAATTCTTCTAAAAATCGAAGGAATCTAATCTCTACGGATAATTTAGAGGAACTACTTAGATTTGTTAACATAATTGTCTATAGATAATTTTTAATATTATAATAATTTAGTGATGTAAGCAGTTTTAACCAAATTGTGTTCGTCTAGTCTCAATTTTTTCTGTTCGTCTAGTTGTGAGCTGTGATCCATTTGATCAATCCTATGGCTTGGAACAAATCCAATAGGATTAATATATTTTCAGTTTTGACCACCACATCCAATGATTCATTTGTACACAAATTATTATTATATACTATGTACAACACATACCTTAAAAATTAATATAACATTAAATTATACTTAATAAACTTATATTATAAATATTTCTATAAAAAAATTATAAATATTTTTTTTAATTTTATTTTGTTATTGACCTCGAAACATTTGAAAGAATCTCAAGCATTTGTTTGACAGGATTGGAAATTGGAAGATCAAGCATAAAAAACAACATTGTAACAAGGAAATCCAATATTATTTCAACAAGCAAATGGAGTTTAAATGTCTTAAAATATGTTTTTTTTTTTTAAATTAGCAACGTGGAATAATATTAATTAATTAAATAATACTGATGATTGTTCTATGATTAGAGATTTAAACTTAACCATTTACATATTGTTATAAGGTTAAAATTTTGCCAATAAATTGATATTTTAAAAGTAATAAGCGCTTATTGAAAAAAAAAACATTTTTATAAAAAAAAAATTCAGAATTAATTTACTTTGATACATCAATTATTATTGCACGGTGATACATTTTTTAAATATAGAGAGTGGTGAAAGTTTTATGATGAATAGAAGTATTTTTCATGTGACCACTGAAATGGTTAGAAAATCTATTCTTAAAAAAAGTTTATTATTCCACTAAATCCTTAACCATTTTAATGTTAAGATAAAATTTCCAAAAATACGCAAAACTTCTGAATTTAATAGGAACAAAGGTTGGAGTATGCCATAGTCTAAAATTTAAAGATGGATAAAATTTTAGAAATTTTGATACTCGAAAGACCAGAAATTGATACATAATTTGCAACATAAAATTGATTTATAATTTTAAAAATAAAACACATACTTTCTCTCCATAATTTGAAAGAAATTTTTAATTGGACAATTATATTTGACCAAAGGGAGATTGTGGAATGTACGTAATTTATTATTTTTGTGAATTTATTTTTCTCCAATAATTTCATTTCCTTCAATAATTTCATTTTCTCTTATAATTTTGTTTCTGGTAATTTTATTTTCCCCGATAGATTTGATTTCGTTTCCTTTGATAATTTTGTTAGTTAAAATTATAATAAGTTAAAATTATAATAACTATCCGTGCTTCTACACAAGTATTTTATTAGTTAAAATAAAAAATAGGAAATTACAAATAAGAAATACTAAAATAAAGAATGTGTATCGAATATGCATGAACAAACTACTACTACTATAGAGACGAGGGACTAAAATTTATTTGCCACAGCTGCAATTATGATTAGTGCCATACATAGTTGTGTTAGTGAATATATTTGCATTAAAGATGGAGATAGTTGGTTTCGCATATTGGAATTAATTGGAACAAACAATTAAGGGTGAGTTTTTCCGATACATAGAATCAATTGAAAGCAATATTGTTATTCATAAACAATGTCTTTACTAAGATAAACAAAATTCCAAATTAAAGTGGTCTATAGAGAAAAAGAAAACAAAATTAAGAACTAAAAATGTGCACTAGGAAAATAATATCGCAAACTAAAGAAAGAACACAAATAGTTGCTATAAATTTCTTCATTCCTTGTGAGGCTAATATATCATCACTAGAGATCTTTTGCCAATTAACACGAACAACATTTGCAATCAAGAAGAGCCATGAGACCAAAATGATGATACAAGTCGAATGCGAAACAAGACTAACTTCCATAATTGATGTTGCACTTGATAGCAATAGTAGGAATAAAATCTGAAAGATGCTATCGTTAACCGGGTGATGAATCGTGACACTACAAATCTGTAATTGAAAATATATAACAAGAGAGGAGAGAAATAATCTGATAACAACGTAATGTTCTTCCATGAATTTACCACCATATGATGACATCTTTAATGTGGGGAAGATAATCAATATCGAACATAATATCAATGAGTATACGGCTACATTCAGATACCTATCTCTGTCACTTAGAATGAATCTGTATATATATATTTATATATGTTTTCAAGATTAGATACATAGCATAAAATACAAGAGTTATTTTGCTTATAAAAAAATACATGAGTAAAAAAATAGATTAAATACATACATTTTCTCTTTTGTCAATGGTTTAATTGGATCAGAGGACTTAGATTCTTCCATCAGAATCACTTGATCTTCGTTGCGTTTTTCACTATAACAATAACAATGTATAATATTTATGTTAATAAGATTCATACATTTCTATATAATCTATTTGAATTGCAAGTAAGTAATTGAAATGAAAAAAAAGAATAACACTAAATTAAAGAGATGAAGTACCTTGGATAATAGTACTTCGTCAAATCACTTAATTTTATATGCTTTTTTATTCCTCTCTCTTTTTAAAGCAAGCATACATCTTAAACTGATAAGTAGGCAACCGTAAGGTAATTTTTTTCTATTATTTAATCAATTTTTTTTTTGGAATAATGCAAATGAGGATAGCTGGAATATTGGATTACATAACAAATAATGAGAAAAAATAGGAAGTAAGTTAAATAAGAAAAATTGTGGCAGTCAAAAAATACGTGATGAAACAGAGACGGTTACATCTTTCTTATTTAACTTACTTCCTATTTTTTTTCATCACGTTTCTAATGATAACAGATTTCCTAATCTTTTGTAATGTAATCCAATATTCTTGCGATCCTCATTTGCATTATTCCAAAAAAAAAGAATATTATTTTACGGTTGCCTACTTATCAGTTTAAAAGGTATGCTTACTTTGAAAAAAAGAGAGGAATAAAAAAGCATAGAAAATTAAGTGATTCGATAAAGTGTTGTTATCCAAGGTACTCGATCTCTTTAATTTAATGTTATTCTTTTTCGATTTTAATTACTTACTTGCAATTCTAAAAGATTATATAGAAATGTATGAATCTCAATAACATATATAAATATTTATACATTGTTATTATTATAGTGAAAAAGCGCAACGAAGATTAAGTGATTCTGATGGAAGAATCTAAGTCATCTGATCCAATTGAATCAAGGTATTTAATATCTTTAATTAATTTACTTTCACGTTGTTCTGCTGTCTTTTGTAGCTTTTATTTCTAAAAATAAAAATGATAGTTCATGTAAAATAACTTGATGGTAATATTGAATAGAAACAATTCATTTTATCATCTCATTAATAGTTTTAACTATTTCTATAAAAAATATTTTACATGATGCACGCAGATCCATTCGACCAAACGAGTATAGCTATGAGATATTAGCCACAACCTCATTGATATTATATTTGCTATTGATTATCTTCCCTACATTAAAGATGTCGTCTTATGGTGGTAAATTCATGGAAGAACATTACGATGCTGTCAAGTTCTTTCTCTACACTCTTGTTATATTTTTTCAATTTCTAATTGGTCGTATTGTGATTTACCCGAATAACAATCACATCTTTCTGACCTTATTCCTACTATTGCTATCAAGTGCAACATCAACTATGGAAGTTAGTCTTGTTTTACATTCGATTCCTACCACCATTTTGGTCTTATGGAGCTTCTTGATTGCAAATGTTGTTAGCCTTAATTGGCAACAGATTATTCCTACTATTGCAAATATTGTTAGCCGTATTTGGCAACAAGGAGAGGATATTTTGATAGTAATTAGTATGTTTCTTTCAATATTTGGTTTTATATATTTTGTTTTTTTAATTTGAAGTTATAATTTGTAGCTTTTGAGTATAAATGTTATTTTTGAATTGTCTTTAACAATATTAATTAATTTGTCCTGCTAACTTATTATTTTTTTCAACGGTGAATGTTAGTAATTAGTATGATTAGTATTTTGTTGAGGGTGAATGAAACGTATAACTTCTTTATTACTTCTCTATAATAGCCTGACTATAGAGTTTAAATTATTTTTGAGATAATCGTAGATTAATCATGACTATACTTAATAATATTATTTCACATTCCCCATTTTGTTCGGAAAATGGTATGTTTCAACTAAGCTGGGAATGATTAGGATGTGCGTGTTGACATGTCTACATGAGAGTATAATTTATCTTATGTATTAGAAGTTGAAGTTTATAATTTTTTCTAAAATTACTTAACATGAGCTTAATTGAAATTCTTCGATCAAACTAACATTATATTTTGTCGGGTTTTTAGAGGTTTTCTATAATTGCAACACTTTTTTTTTTATAGTGGTGGTGATAAAAATCGATAGAGTCTAATGTCTATAGGTCATTTAAAGGAACCACATAGATTTGTTAACATAATTGTTTAGGTGATAGAATCAAATTGTTTAGGAGAAACAGCAAAATATATTTTTTAGATTATTGGTTTTTTCTTGCTTTCATGTTTTGATAATTTTTAAGAGGTTTTTAGTTTTTTATACTCTATTTAAAGTATATATGATTTAATTTTATTTATCAATTTCAATTTTACTAAGGTGAAAATTGATACTCTAGAGTTTTGTTCTTGCATATTGTCTAACTAATTATTTAGAGTTTTCAAACGTATTTTTAGTTAAAATTGAATTTTCTCTAACGTAATTTATATTTCAATATTTCTTTTTTCAAATGTTGTTTTATAAAATAAAATTTGTTTTGATTATATAATCAAATGTATTTTTAAATGTGTATTTTACTACAATGAATATATATTTTATTATAATATGACTAGATTATATTACTTTTGACTAAACGTGAATATTAAATTAAAATTAATTTTAATTTAATAATAAACCAAACATAACTAATTTCAATGTCTAACAAAATTTCAAGGTATTATTAATTATAATTTTTTATGTTAAAATGATAGGATGTAACTAATTTTTTTAATTCTTGTAAAAAAAAAACTAATTCTTTTAATTAATATTTGTTGCATACATTAAACTCGATTGGTAAATATTATTAATTTGTTGCTTTAAATTTTCCCTTTTCATGCATAATAATCTTATTCGACCACTACGAATCAATTTTGGCATAATAACTTTCTGCCAAAATTACCTTCTAATTGTTTTTTTAAGTTTTTCCATTTGTATCAAAATATACTCCCTCATGAAGCAGTTGTACCGTTTTGTTTTGTCTCTCTCAGTCAAGCTTAATTACGGAAACAATTTATTAATTACTATATCAAAATTAAATAGATAATTGTACTCTTAATTTATCAACTTTAATAGATTCTATAATAATATCCGCATAAATAAATTAGAAGAAATTATTGATCAAAATATTTATAATACCGATACACTTTTTTTATACTATCGTAAAACTTGTTTAACAATAATTTTGTATTTAACAGTTTAAAACTATAATTACGATGAATATTTATTAAAATAATTAATCTTTTTAATTTTTCAAATTGTATTAATTAAATTTTTTCAATTGTGTCATCTAATTATTATTATATAAACTACTCTTAGTTTAATATATCACATTGTATTTATGATAATAGTAAATACATTAATACTTAATAATGATAAAATTTTAATGATCATACATTGTCAATGTAAAAAGTTTTACATCTACAACTAGAACAGTCAAAACGGACTATCTGACCAATTTCGGGCCGACCCTAACCGGTTATAGGCTATATTGAATCAGCTAAAAAGATCATTTTAAAACCGTCTTAAAAAAATACTATCCGATCTTGACGGGTTGTGTGCTTTCGGGTTAGCCTATCAATTAACAATTTTTATATTTTATATTTTGTAATATTATGTGTTGTAATTTTATAAAAAAAAAAGTAATTAAATTTTTATATTTTCTAACATTTTTTAAAATACTATTAACATTCTTTTGAATATAATATAAAAATTATTAAAATTTTACATACTTTATTTCTAGTTGTGTTTAAAATGAAGTATATATACTAGTTTTTTCATGTCATGCGGGTAGCCCTAAACCCGACCGGGTTGGCCCGCCACGGGTTTTTTAGGGTCAGACTAAAAAGTCTTATTAAAATTCGAGCATAATATTTTAGCCCTAATCCCATTTGAGTTAGTCAATTTTGACGGTACTACTTACAACAAATCTCACACTATTGATCGATTGATTATTTATTGATGTAAGTTATAATTATTTAGTAAAATAATAAAATCAAACATTTCTATTTAATGTCAGTGTAAAATTAATTTACACCAATGCATCAACTTTTTTCTCTAATAATAATTTACTAAAATATTATTTTATCTCTTTTATTAATTTACACACTTCTATTAAAATAAAATGATCAAACAAATAAATTATTATTAGACAAATGTAGTAATATTTGTTTGCCATATAAAAATATACATGTTGGACAAGTCGCATTAGTAATCTTTTATTTCTTAATTGGAATGTTGATATCAATCATATATAACAAGAAGGAAATAGATATACCGATTAGTTTGTTTGCTTTTTTTAATGATAAATTTGAAACTTGTATATGAAAAAATGTCCATTTAATCGTTTGACTTTTTGTTTCTTTTGAGTCCTTTGATAATAAATAAAAAAACACTTATAGGTGGTTAACATGAATCTCTCTCATCTATTCACTATCTACCCAAAAACTTATAAGAGCATATATATAAATATCATGAAAATTTTACCCCATACTCTCTTAATTATACCTATACCCCCAAATAAACAATGAAATGACGTTTTTCCCCTCACTTAAATAATAAAACTCCAAAAAATTTACTATTTGTGCATTCAACCTTTCTGGAACTCCAAAGTGAGTTTTTTTTTTCCTCTATACTTTGGAAAATTTGAATACAAGGTTTCCGGTACACAACGTACACTTCGAAAAACTTTGTTTAAGTTTCCCGGTAAAGTAGGTTACTTCCGGAGTACTTTTCTCAACCTCTCTGGTACAGAAGTCTGTTCTGGAAATCTTTTTTGAACTTCTCCAGTACATAGGCTTCTTCTGGAAATCTTTTTTGAACTTCTTCGGTACAGAGGCTTTTTCCGGGAAACTTGGTGTTTAACATTTCCGGTAGTTACCGGAGAACTTGAACCTCAAGTTCCCCGGAAGTTATATTCACTTTTTTTATAATTTTGTTTTTAATTTTAATTTTATAACTAATTGTGATTTATTTCTTTTTAATTTTAAATTTTTCAGTTGGCGCACGAGGAAGAGAAGACAAAATCATACGAATTACGAGTGACATTGATACTTCTACATCATCCGCGATGAATCCTCCAGAGAGGATTCAACCGACAGCTTCAAGGAGAAGAAGAGAGATGATAATTGAAGACGATGATGAGGGAGATCATGATCATCGATTTATTCCAAATGTGACTATCTATCAGCACGAGGAGCCTCCTATAGTGCATGAAGAGGATGTACATGAGCAGGGGGATGTACATGATCAGGAGGAGGCTGCACCTGCTCATGAGGGAGAGCATATGGAGGTGGGGCATGATGGAGCTCAGGGACCTGGTGAGCTCACACGGTATCCTGGAGGACCTTATGATTTATCCGTCCTTACACAGTACTGTCATCATGTTTCAGCTAGACTGTGGTTTGGTGAGGTGTGTTAAAATAATTATTATTTATAGTTCAGTAAAAATATTTAAATTAATTATTATTTTTGGTCTATATTTAATTTTAATGTCATTTATTTTCTTTGTATACAGGAGCGAGCATTGCATAAAATTGTGTGTACCGGAAATCTTTTAAAAAGTTCTCCAGAAGCATGTTGTGTACCGGAAATCTTCTTAAAAGTTTTTCGGAAGTTACCGGAAATCTTTTTGACGGCACCGGATATGAAGAAATGGTGAAAAAATTTGAGGGTAATTTTGGCATTTTGAAAAAATTATGGGGGTACAAGGTAAATTTTTCAAATATCATATATAGTTAAACCAAATTTTAAAGTCCATGAGCCGGAATATTACCTGACTAGAATATTCTCTGCGTTTTGCGTGGGTTTAAATTTTTTAAGGTGATATATATAATTTATTAATATATTAATTTTGTAAATATATAAGATTATAAGAAAAATAATCGGGATATAAAAATTGTAGAGTTTATAATTAAATAAGTATTTTTATTTTTGAAATAATATAATAAAAATAATGTTTTGTAAAAGTTTAATCATAAAAAATTAATAATACTTTTAGGGATGAAAATTAATCAAAGTAGAACTAATCACCATTTTACAATTGTTTTGAGTTGGACTTACACTCTTTATTAACAACTCTTACCCTTTATCAAACACTTCATGTACATAAAATATTAGCCATGATTTAAGTGAAAATTTATATAATTGATAATCGTAGACTCTATTTTTTATTAAAGTATATAAGTTATCTAAGTAAATAAAAAGTATGTAAGTTATGTAGAAATTATTAAAATTGTAATATTTTTTCCTGCACATTTTAAAATGTTTGGAAACAATGCTAATGCCAAATCCATGCAAATATACCTATTAAGAGAAAAAGACACAAAAATTATTTATTAATTTGACTAATTGTTATTTGTGCATTACATACATGGTAAATATATGTATTGACGCAGTAATAATAATAAAAATGTAGAAAAGTTGTATATTGATTATTTTTAATATCTAAATTAGCATTTAAAATTATTTGAATGTTTTATCAATTATATTGCTAATTTTTATAAAAATATTTTTGAATGCGGGTAACTCTAAACCTGACCGAGCTAGCCTGCAGCAGCTGCGGGTTTTTTAAGGCCAGACTAAAAAATCCTATTAAAATCCAAGCTTGATATTTTAGAGTTCAAACTCTATGTTTTGTTAGACTTTTCAAGCCGACCAATTCGAGCTAGCCAATTTTGACGGCTCTACTTACAACAAACCCCACACATGGTAATCCATATTATTTATTGATGTAAGTTATAATTATTTAGTAAAATGATAAAATCAAATATTTCTATTTAACGTCAGTATAAAATTAGTTTACATTGACAATGCATCAACTTTTTTCTCTAATGATTTAATAAAAATTATTTTATCTCTTTTATTAATTTACTTCTCTTAAAATAAACCAATCAAATAGATAAATTATTATGAGACAAATGTCTTAATATTTTTTTGGTTTAAAAATACACACGTTTGGTACGCCGTACTCGCAATCTTTTATTTCTTAATTGGAATGTTCAAGTCATCCATATTTAGTGAGAAGAAAATAGATATACCAATGATTTGTTTGCTAATTTCAACCTATTTTTAGACTTTTTTAATTGTACTACTAAAAAGAAACCACTTTAATGATATTTTTGGAGTTGTATATGAAACAAATTTCCATTTAATTGTTTAACTTTCTGTTTCTTTTCGGTCTTTCGATGATAAAAAATACACGATGATGTGATTTAAGTGGTTAACATAAATCTTTCTCATCTATTCAAAGTATAAGTGCATATATAAATCTCGTATAAGTGCATATATAAATCTCGTATCAAACCAAAATTCAAAGTCCGTGAACCGGAATATTACCTAATTTATTGGATGTATTTTCTTATGTATTTTTTGTATGACTTTTAATATAAATTATATTTTTTATAATTATAATAAACTTTGAGAAAACTATGAATTTGATAAAGTTATGGCTAATTAAATTAAGAATCTTATCAAAAGTATATACAGAAATACACTTAAATTTTGTTATTTAAAAAATAGTACTTAATAAACTTATATTATAACTATTCCTATAAAACAAGTTATGAATATTATGTTTGTTATTGACCTTGAAACAATTGAAGATCAAGCATTTCTTTTGACATAATTGGAAGATAGAGCATAAAAAAACAATATTGTAACAAAAAAAATCAAATAATATTTCACTAAGCAGATAAAGTTTATACTTCTTAAAATATAGATCTTAAAAATGTTTAAACATGTCTTTGGTCCTCGTAATTTTAAAATAGTCCGTTCATCCAACTTCTGTTACAAAAACCGTAACACTGTTAAATTTAAATATAATTAAAACATAATTTTTTTTTTATCATAAACATAAACCCCCGATATAATAAAATTATAACATTTTTTAACCTAAAATTAACTCCAAATGTTTCACTCTTCTTCCCTAAAAAAACTTAAAATTAACAACTTCAAATGTTTTCTTTTGAAATTGTTGGTTCAATTTTAGAACATCAACACTGACAGGTTAATCGCAAGATAGCAATCTATATTATATTATGAAAGATTGCGACGATATTAAGATAATATCGGTGGGTTTCTTTTGAAATTGTTGGTTCAACATTTTTTTTTTAGTTTTTGCCTTCTATAATAATTATTTCATGGACAATCATGCTTTGGGATTTATTGATTGATCAGATTTTTCAAATAAAATTCGTTGATAACGCAAACCATCGGTTCATCATTTTGAACCAATTCTCAAATGTCAGCTTCAATTTCACTTTTTCCATCTATCCTCACAACGATAATTGAAGCGAATCAATCGAAAAAAGAAACAAACATCCGCAATTTTGTACTAATTTTGTATTTGGAACTCTAACCATAATTTACGTAGGAAATTAGTTTTTTTGGAAAGAAGAATGAAACATCTCGGGTTAATTTTAGGTTTTTTTAGGGAAAAATAATGAAACATCTGAGGTTAATTTTAGGTTTAAAAAGGTTATAGTTTAATTATATTGGGGGTTTATGTTTTGGTTATAAAAAATTATGTTTTAATTATATTTAGGTTTAACGGTGTTATAGTTTTTGTAACGGAATTTGGATGGAAGAACTATTTTAAAATGAAACTATATTTGCAGGATGTAAACCAAACTAAAAAACTTACGAGAACCAAAATTAAAAAAGGTTATAATTGCAAGGATCAAAGACATATTTAAACCTTTTAAAAATAAAAATGGTAAATACTAATATTGTCTAGTTAGATATCATGTGTCGGGTTCAAATCCGAAACATAAAAATTGTGTGCAAATTTCTGATTGTATTTATCATCTCATCTACAGAAGGAAAAAAAATTAAGAATGAAGAAACTTATTATTAATTAAAATGGTATTAATAAACATTTTGTAAAGAGATTTGAACTTCATCTTTTAAAATTATAAAGTCAACTTTTTGCCGCTAAATTGATATTTCGCGACCAAAATATATTGACAACAGATAAAAGTGTATTCAATAATTAGTTAAATCACGTGCAATATAAGAGTTAATATAAAGAGTACAATTCACAATCCACATAATGTCAATCGAAGATAAAATATACGTAGTTAACGTGTATAGGGACATTGAAGTTCTCTTTATATGAGCAACAATATATAAAGAAAAAAAGAGAGAGAGAATGTTGACGACAATAATGATGCCTAAATAAGAGTTGTTTGCATAAGGTGCATTAATAACTCTGACAATATTAAGAGAGCCTCCGTCAATAATGATGCATCGAAAGCCCAAATTTGATGTGAAATGTAAAGCTAGTCTAAAGTCCATATTTTCAGCCACATTTAAGTCAGTGAGAGTATTATTCTTCCAAGTTACAGTTAAGACATCACATTCACCAACCTTATAACAGTATCATTCCCCACACATTTTCCTTAGGGCCACAACATTGACATTGTTTTTGTAAAGATTGTGTAGAGGCGAACTCCATCTATCTAGATAGGCAACCTGTGGGTGACCAACGTCTCTGTGAAACATGCCAACCAACACATTGTGAACTTCTATGATTCTCCAAGCTTTACGAACAATTTCTCCCATTTCCAACCCTTTACCTTCAAAACAAAATTTATTTATGGAGTACAATATGTTATAGAAAATAGAAAGAATCAAATCAATAACATCTGTAGGAGATGTGAAAATAAAATTTTAAGCCAAGTAGAGAAGTTAGAAGATAACTACTCAAACCTGATTTCCAGAAGGGAATGAAACTAAACTTGTTTTGTCCAAGAGCATCTATAAAAGACATGGGTGATGCCCTCATTCTCTTCATTACAACGGGGCATAAAGAATCAATCATGACACCTATTATGATAAGATATCTTCTGACAGGTAACCCATTGTGTAGAATTCTCCAAGTTAAGTCCACATGTTTAGGGATCATGTTGAGGCTCCACAACTTTGTCTAGCAAACAAATTTGAGCTCAGGGTTAGTGTTTTAAAGTGTGGTAGGCATTGCAGATAGTAAAAAGACCTTTTTTGTGAGGGCCCCAATAGATTTGGTCATTTTATATAACAATAGGCAGCAAAAGTTGGAGGATTTACATGATTTCAAATGGCAGAAAGGTGAAGTTCACTAACTATATGTTCTAAATACTAAGATCTCGGTGAATCAATTGCAACACATGAGAGAGTTTAATGAGTATGGGTTTAAGGATCCACACTTTGTGACCATTTTGGAACGGTAGTCAGTTATTTTCTCAAATATCAATACAGTGGCTTGAGTTAATTTTCTATAAACTTTAAATGGGTTTGAATGAGATGATATATTTAATTTTCAAATTAGCAAATGATTTTGAGTTCAAATCATACTCTATAATTACAATAACTTTAAAATTCTTGAGAAAAATTATCATTATCAAAAGAGATTACTCTTTATTACTTCATTATGTCTTAAATAATGTATTAACTCAACTTTATCTTATATTTAAAATTAGAAGAAGTATAATAGACTTTAAAATTATTTTGAAAAAATTATATCATCTAAAGAGATTAGTGTATTTATTATTCTTTACGTTTCATTATAAATGTCTCATTTGAGTTTTACATCATCGTTAAAAAAATAATTAGTTGTGTTGATTTTAATAATAAAATAAGTTTTATTTATTAAAATATTTATATTAATAGTAGCTAGTGGACTATTTAGATGAATTGAGATACAATAAATAAAAATATATTAATAAAAAATTAATATTTCACTAATAATATAAAAAAAAATGTATAAATCCGTTAAAATATATATATAGGAATAAATATCGTAAATGAGAACTTAATATGACATAGAGAGAATTAGAGAGTATACTTTGTCACGCAAAATCTTTATTATAGTAACACTAGTAGGTAACTAATTTATGAAAAAATTAATTGTCCCACTCCACCAATATAAGATATTTCTAAATAACTTCTTCGTTAAATTTGGTCAACGCAGTCCTCTTTGACTAACAAAAATGAAACAGTGGAAAGATGGCGTGTTGGTCAAAATGTAACAAGACAAAACTTCACACATGTTTATTTTTTCTTCACAGGGTAGGGTATGTTTGGTTTTAAATTTGGAGATTAAAATTAATTATGAATGTGTAAAATTAATTTTATCAGGTTTGTATATTGTTTACAAAATTAATTTTACTTTTAAATTAAAATTTGTAATTTTTGAATTCCAATATAATTTTTACATTCAAATTTATTATTAAATTAACTTTTATTTAAACATATTTAAGTATAAATTAAGATTTAAGTCACTTTTAATAAATATTAATTTTATAAAATTAATTAATTCAAAATTAATTTTAATTAGTTCTTTTAATATCCGTGACCAAAAAGAAATAAAAGACAAAGTTGACAATATACGTGAATGTGAACCATCTTTTTCAATACACAAAAAGCATAAACAACCCTCTAGAATCAATGTGTAGCCTTAACCATCTCTTTGAGTTCTTCAATATACATGTAAGGATTACAATATTTTCAAAAAAATTTCAACCCTTTTACCTCTTTCTTCATAAAAATATCCTTTTGAACCTTATTCATTTGATTTACCATTTTCTGTTTCATTTTGCATGTGTTTTTGCTTCAAAGTTTAATTTTTTTGTGTAAATTTTCATCTGGGTTGCATAAATTTTCAAACTTTTTTGCAGTTTTGAATCCTAGATGCATAAGGGGTATTCAAAACTTGTTTTTTTTTTTCTTCTTCTTCTTCTTCTTCTTGTTTGTAGTTGGAAATTGTATTATCATGATGATTTAATATTGACAAAATCATTGTTTTTTGTGTTTTGTTGAAATTATTGCAGACTCATAGTTGATTGAATTTATATGACTGAAATGAAGTGCTTTGACTATTTCAAATATAAATTCAAGAATAGGGGTCAACGATCAGCACCTGAATTGAAAGAACAAGAGAAACTTCAGTTTTCAGGATCTGAAAGAGCTACAAAGTCTTCTTGTTCATCTGTATCTTCACCTAAGGGTATACCAAAACTTTATGAGGAAAAGGGTCATAATTTGAGGGTGTTTTCATTCTCAGAGCTTAAACGTGCTACAAGTGATTTCAGTAGGCTTCTTAAGATAGGTGAAGGTGGATTTGGAAGTGTGTTTAAAGGTTCAATCAAGCCTGTTGGTGGAAAGGGTGATCCTGTTTTAGTAGCAATCAAAAGGCTTAATAAGGATGCATCGCAGGTATGACTCAAGAAATTTCTCACCGATACTTTTGATCGAATGTGTGTCTGGTGTCAAACATGTGTCACTATTAAATTCAATTAATTTATTTTCTCAGATTATTACTAGTGTCAACGTGTCTGTGTTTAATACTTGGGAAGTACTCCTTTTGTTCCAAATTAATAGTCCTTTTAACAAGGATGCATTGCATGTGTGAAACTCATGAAATTTCTTGGGATGTAGTTTGTTAGATTAGAGAATGCTACAAAAGAAACACATGTTTCTAATTTTGAGAGATCCTTAATGTCTCTTAAATAAGTTAATGTGAAAAGCATAAATTTTATTTAAATGAATTAGAGAATTACCTAAAGAAGTGTCAACTTAATGTCTCATGGTTCACTTATGTTTATTCATATGAAATGATTCACTAAAGAAGTGTCAACCTTCATTCATGAAATACTTGACTGTTTTATTTGATGTTAAGGAAGGACTTCCTTCCCCACTTGACTTGGTGTATACATGGGTAAAATAATGATAATAAGTTTGATTGTGTAAATACTTTTACATTAGTGAACCATGAGTCTGAGTTGAAATTTAAGCGTGAATGGTTAGTCTCACATCGATTAAGAATGAGCTAAATGAAAAATATATAAGAACCGTAACCCAAACTCCCAATGGCTTAAAATTTTGAGTGGAGATATAGTGTCAAAGTCTCGTGGTGGTCTAGATCTTTAGCTTGTTATTGCTTTCATGCTCCCTCGGACTCCCCAACCGGTAGTATCAGAGTCATGGTTCGACTTGGTGGGGGAGTTGGAGTGGATCCAAGCATACTGAACCAAGTATAGTGATTTTGAGAACATCTCCTTGTTGAAAAATTTAGGCCATTGAACTCTTGTTTGTGGACATTAGAGTTTTCACCTATCTGCTTTAAAATGATATCCTCTGTCTCAGGATCTTTGAATTTTGCAGATAGATAGTTACTTGACTCCATTTGTTACTTTCTTTATAATGCTTGTTTTATTAACTTTGAATAGGATGCTATGTTTTGATATTGTCAAATATGGTGATATTAGGACATTCTTTGACCAATTTTGTTTTTGTTTGTGTGATGTAGGGTCATAAGCAATGGTTAACTGAAGTTCAGTTTCTTGGTGTTGTGGAGCACCCAAACCTTGTGAAGCTTATTGGATACTGTGCTTTGGATGGTGAAAGAGGGATCCAAAGACTACTTGTGTATGAATACATGCCAAATAGAAGCTTAGAAGCTCATCTTTTCAATAAAGCTTATGATCCTGTACCTTGGAAAACAAGACTTGAAATTGCACTTGGAGCAGCTCAAGGCTTATCTTATCTTCATGAAGAACTAGAAGTCCAGGTTCCAATTAATGCTATATGATTATATATTATTATTCTTGCTTCCATTCACATGCTTAGACCTAATCATTTAAGTCTTTTAAGAGAATTGGTCCATAACATTGTAATGTGCAACTATGTTTAACTTAAGAATTAAGCAAGTGGATGGGCTCAAGTGGTTAATGAACTTCAGTGAAGATCAAATTGATCAGGAGTACCCGAGTTCGAACCCTGATTCGAACAATCATTGCCTAGACTTTACATACCTCTCGGCCAAACTTTAGAATTATCAAGGTCCCTTTTCTTGAGAACCGGAGGGTTAATTCAAAAAAATATTAAACTTAAGAATTTGAATAATTTTAGAGTTTAAGACCATAATAATGATAGAAAGTAGAAACTTATGTTTACATCTTCTATTGCATGTTCTGCTGAACTCTGTTTTTAACATTCTGTATTTTTTGTTGTAGGTAATATATAGAGATTTTAAATGTTCAAATGTCCTACTGGATGAAAATTTTAAGCCAAAACTTTCTGATTTTGGACTTGCTAGGGAGGGACCAGAAGCTGGTGATACTCATGTTTCAACTGCTGTAAGTCTTGGGTGCCCTATATTTATTCATTACCATTTCCACTTTGCATTAGTTTACTGTATTTTTTTGCATAGATTTTGAATATTGTGAAGACTATTATGTTGGAATTTTCTGTGTATGACCCCAAAAACATCTAATATTTTATAAATATGCAATTGATTTAATATGATCATGTCAGAACTTAGAACAGTAATTCCGGTTCAAAAGAAATAAATACGAAAAACCCTAACAAAGAACACGCAAGGTTTGATAACAGAGTTCGGTCAATTCTGCCTATATCTCCGACTGCAAAGTGACTGCAGTTCCTTTCTATAGTTGTCTCAGACATGTTTGTTTATTTCAGGTAATGGGGACACATGGTTATGCTGCTCCAGATTACATTGAGACAGGCCATCTCACTGCCAAGAGTGATGTATGGAGTTTCGGCGTTGTTCTATATGAAATACTAACCGGTCGGCGTTCTTTGGAAAGAAACCGGCCGAAATTGGAGCAAAAACTATTGGAATGGGTGAAACATTATCCACCTGATAGCAAAAAGTTTGAAATGATAATGGATTCAAGACTTGAAGGACAGTATTCGATTAATGCCGCGCGAAAAATGGCCAAGCTCGCAGATCATTGCCTGCGCAAGAGCGCAAAAGATAGGCCAACAATGAGTCAGGTGGTGGAGAGACTGAAACAAATAATCCAAGATTCTGATGAACAACAAGAAGAACAGTCTAACGAGAAAAGCGTCGAGGTATACAAAAATGATGATTCGGTTGAGGCCGAAGAAAAGGCGAATCAATCGGCCTCGGAGGAGTTGAGGAAAAAGAGGATGGAACATCTTGCAAAACTTGGTGAGCATGTGGAGGGTGCTAGTAGAAGAAGATTTATGATTCAACAGAGAGCCAATGTGTATTCATAGGTAAATGAATTGATGAATGATGGATATGCAACACAAAGTTTGAAATTTTTTCTGTGATTGATGTATAGAATGGGGGCAACACTACATTGCTAATGATAGTAATTTTTTGTTTTTTAGTAGCCATATATTTTGCATGGGAGCTAACTATATAGTATAGCAGCTTCTTAGTTGGCATTTGTATTGTTAATATAGTAATTAAGTGATTTTATAGTATATATAAGTTTGTGGCTTTTCTTTTTAAGTATTTGATATGTCATATTAGCTTCTCTTAACTCATGATTATGAGATTGTAGGGGAGGAGTTTGGATTGGAGGGATAATATTTTTTTTTTCTTTTGACAAACTTAACCAACTTTATGCAATTAAATTTCTTTCTTTTTTTGTTTAATATAGAAAACAATGAAATTCTTTGAATTTTCATAAAATAATTTTGAGACATGTACTGGTGACCAAGAGAGACACATGGGTTTGTTGTCTTTATCTTCAGCGAAGTTGACTTGGGCCTGTAATTTGGGGCTTGTCTCTTTGTTTTGCAGTTTGACTTTAGATGAATCCTTATTTGTACCTTTGATTTTGTTTGTCCACCCTAAATACCCTATTTGAAGTTAGGATTTAATAGTGTATTTTATATTATCGAAAGTTATAATCCGATAAAAATTGAAAAATTGAGACTTGGATGAACATTCATCTTGGTTTTATAGTCCTTTCGGGCTTTGAAAGTTTTTTGGTATAAAAAAAAGGTATTCAACAATTATTATTCATTGGATGTAGAAAAACTAAATTATAATTGACCAAGAGGTAGAAATCTATGATTTTTTTTATTTGTAGAGAAAATGATAAAGAAATTCGCATACGAATGCAATATCTCGAGTTCAAACTCGAAACATGATATTCAACCTAATAATATTAGTTAAGTCTTACGGATAAATACCTATTACTTTTATTCTTGATAATAATTTATTATTATGTTTAATTTGACCGTTATTATTTTTTTCAAATAATAGTTTTAATTTGGCTGAATATTTTAGTCAAATAATGATCATTTATGAGTGTGGAGTAATATAATGTACTCTATAGTTACTATTATAAACAAAAAACATAATTAAATTTTTGTCATCATTATAAGTAAAAATTAATTATTTTTAACTTATTTAATACTAGTATTCTTAATATATCTTTATTTTAATAAAAATATACATTTAATATTGATAATGAATGTTTAACATTCAAATAGATAGTTTAGTAAATTTAAATTATGTTTTATATAAAATTTAGAAAATTAATTATAAGCATGAGTGTTAGTCGTCTACAAAGCGTTTATTTGATAAGGAAATTATAATATTGATAGGTGGAACACATAAGCCAGTGGTGTTATCATGAGAAGGCTTGCAAAGCTATGATGGGAGAATTTATTTGGAATATTTTTTTTTTCTAAATAAAAATCAAATTTTGACTTCTCTTACAATGCCATATTTAGCATGATTGCATTGCATTTATTTTTGTTCGATTAATTTTGGTGATCATGGATCATTGTCACATATTTCTTATATTTTCTTACAAAATAAAATAATATCTCATAATAATATTTTATAATTAATATATGAGTTAACTTTGTAGGATTAGTTTTCAATCTTAGCATTGGTTGAATATAAGTTATTTATTGAAGGGTTGAAAAAATATGGAAAGGGTGATTGAAAAAGTATATAAAGATTTATGAAGACAAGAACATATACACAAATAGCAAGTCATGCTCAGAAATATTTCATTCATTTGGAGTCTTTAAAGAAAAAAGAAATAAAGCGACCCAGCATACATGATATCACTCATTTGTACAATGAAAGTGATAATGCAACAACTTCTTCTGCTGGACCAATCAAAATTTAGATTGTTAGATAGTCATATAGTGTGGCTCATGATATAGAGCAAGTTTTTATTATTATTATTATTATTATTATTATTATTATTATTATTATTATTATTATTAATTATATTTTCTTGGTATTGTCAACATGATCCACCATGTTTCTCTCTAAGTCTTGTATTGAGTACTACTAGTTCATGTCTTGGTATATTATTATTATACACAATTGTAATAAGGTTATAAATTCAATCAATGATTTTATCATTATTAACGTTATAAATTCAGAGACACAAAAATATAAAATACTTCAATTTTAATTTGTAGTCTTCGTCCTTATTTATAGATGTATTCAGCCCTTCGTTTTTTGGTTTATATGCTACTAAATCACAGCTTCCGGTAATGTATTTAGAGGCAGAAAAATAAAACAAGCAGCTTAATAATAAGATACTGAAGCATACGTACATTATTGTTGGTTTTACGTGCCATCACATTATGTTAATAAGATACTGAAGTATACGTACATTTTCAGTTGTGTTATTTAAATATAAAAAGTGGACAAAAGAATAGAGACCGTATAAATACGGTCTGATTTTTATAGTTGTGTGTTACATGCAAATTGAGATAAGAGAAAAAAAATTTAAAAAGTTGTCCACCGTGTGTGTATATATATATATATATAGTGTTAGATGTTTCTTTTTGTGTTGAAAAACTATTTATGCATATATTTATATCAAGATATTGTCAAAAAGAATGTAAATAGAGATGTTATTTTTTATATCTTTTCCATTGAGAAAAAGTTATTCCTAAATAAAACCTTTTTTTTAAATTATTGGATTAGATGTATTTATTATTTTATTTTTAAACATATTCTTTAAACATATAATTTATTTATCTTAAACAAAATGAAAATTAAAGTTAAATATATTCATAAACAAATGGTACTTTTAAAAAATAAACATATAAAATAAATTCATTAAATTTACTACTAATTTTTCTGAACGGATGTGAGTAATTTTCGTGCAATTATATACGAAATAGAAGAAAATGTGTTAAAAAAAAAGATATATTTATAAAAATGTAATATTAATGTTCTAAAGTCTTAGTTTAACCGACAAATGTTCTGTCATTGATGTATGATTGTTGTGTGAATATGTGATGATTAATATTAATGTGATTATGCATTCTTGAGTGATAATATGTGTTGCTACATGTTATGAATTTATTGATGAGAATATGTCTTGAGTATACTCTATGAAAAAGTATTAAAAAATTATTAGTGTTTAATGAGTATTGAAATAAGAGACATAAGAGAGATAAAAGATATCCTTTGGAGTCTATTTTTTTCTATATAGAAAGAAATAGTTTTTTCTATATAGAAAGAAATAGTTGAAAAATACTAATTATCATATAAGGTCAATCAGATAAAAATACTAGTTAACTTCCTTCAATATAGTTGTCTAAATTTATAGAATAA
The DNA here is from genome assembly GCA_037974755.1 of Cicer yamashitae. Classification (NCBI taxonomy): domain Eukaryota; kingdom Viridiplantae; phylum Streptophyta; class Magnoliopsida; order Fabales; family Fabaceae; genus Cicer; species Cicer yamashitae. Next base: position 55,412,807 of record JBBPBQ010000002.1, on the reverse strand, counting down.
CAATTTTTTAACTATAACTATTTATTTTTCAAATTGTCAAAAATAAAAATTAAATTATATATTACTTTATTTTTATTTTGAATGCAATAAAATATTACAAATATCCCCAAAAAATATTATAAATATCTTTTTGGAAAGGATAAATACTTTTATAAATATTACATTATATAAAATATAAATATAAATATGATTTAACATTTTTAACCGATTTAAAAAAAACCCCAACTTTAACCTTATAAATAAGTTCGACCAGTACCAATATGACATATCCTTCCTTGGGTTTCAAGTTTGTGGTTGCTTTATCAGTGGGAGAAAAAGAGGCGTAAGACGAAATAAAAAAAAAAATAGAATCTCTGTGTTGAATTCAATTATTCTGATGGAACCAGAAAAAGAAAAACAGAGGTGTGTGCTCTCAACCCTAATCGCTTGAATTCGATATCTCTTTTTCTCCCTATCAATTTTCAATCTTCTGCATTAATCGATTCAACCGGTATCATCTTCGTGTTTGGTGTTGATGTTTTGAGCCAATTTTTTTTTTCTTATTCGTTGCGACGTTGACGGTAATGGTAACGATGTTCTTGAAATTCAAACTCTAGAAATCTTGAATTGAATTGGTGCCAAAAAAAAAGATGATCGCATAGTCACAAGAAAGAGATAGATGGTGATACAAAATAAAATATAAAGCTTTCCGTTCCCGTTCCTGTTCTTGAAATTCAACCAAGAACGTCCGATCTCTATGAATCTTGGTCATTCGAACACTAGAATTCTGATTTGAATTGGTGCCGTAAAAAGATGACAATGAAGTCACAGACTTTGTTATTTGAATTCAAGTTTCTGCTGTCTATGATTTGCTTCATTCGAAAGAGAGATATAAATCTCTGTCTATTTCATTTTCAACCCATTATTCTTTGGTTTCTGATATATTGATTCTCTTTTTCTATTGAGCAAACATTCTATGTCTCCAAAACTGTGTTTGACACAAATGTTTTGGGGTAGGTTTTTGTTTGCAACATTAACGCGTTATAATTGATTATCCAAGAATGTATAATCTTGATGATTCTTGATTATTCTTGACTGAGAAGGTTAATAAAAATTGAGAAGTTGCAATATGTACCCTTGAGACAAGTCAGTCGCTATGTTTGGATGATCTCAAATTTATCTATATAAATATAAATTTTTGATAAACTTTTTTAGACTAATAGTTGGTCACATATAAATATAAATATAAATTTTATGAGAATGTATAAATTTTTTATTTTCCTCTATATAAATATAAATTATATAAAGATTAAATGTAATGACTCATACATGACAATAACTAATTTTAATATGATTTAAAAAAAATTCAACGCAAACAATTTTTTTCATGAACAAAACAAAATAGTAAAAATTGAAGAAAAATATTATATTTGGTAAAAAAAATATATTACATTTGACTGGATTAAAAGTAATTAAATTCTTATAAGTATTAAAATTAAAAAATTGGCATATTTGTATGAGGGGAAATATATTATTTATCCTCAAAATTTAGAGTGTCTTTTTTTCTATAATTT
>JBBPBQ010000002.1:55396548-55410776 GCA_037974755.1 Cicer yamashitae | reverse complement strand
TAACTCATATAGTTCGAATATGTTGTGCATTTTTGGTAAAAATACAAAAAGAATTATAAAAAATGAGTAGAATTATCGGTAACATTCAGACAATATTTTAGATTATGATCAGGTAACTGATATAGTATAAATATGTTGTGTATTTTATTTCTAATTTTCCTTTTTTATATATTCTAATTTATATTTCAATAAATAATCAAATTGACCGTAAAATCAGAGGGAGTTACTAATTTATTTGCAATATCACAAAAAATAGTAAATAGTTAACATGTGAATAGACTACAAAATAAGAAAGAAATGTTAAAATATTATCTTAATATTACCGACAGTTCTAATCGATCTATATAATTTTTTTAATTAATTTTATTATTAATTAATAATTTTAATTATTTATTATTATTTAATTTATTTTATCGATTAATACAAAAAATAAAAATTTGTGAGATACAATCAACTACTACTACCTCTAATTTTTGTGACTTCACATGACTGCGTTCTAAAGAAATTATAAGAATGCGATTTAGTGAAAATTCAAAAATATAACATTTTGATATATCTTTTTAAAACATTATACTCGGTTAGATTTAGCAGTTCACTGCGAATGAGACCAACAGTAATATCTTTATTATATTTCCGTTCTTCTTCCGAGTATATTACCTGCAAACATTATACAATGTGTAAAGAAAAAATGTATCAAGTCGCTGTTGGAGTATATGTCTAAGTCAACTGTATTTTATTTTATTTCTGTAAATTAACTAGTAGTTAGCTGCTTGATAGATTGATTGTATCAACTCTGTCTAAAGATCAGTGTCTCAAAAACTGTGCATGGATGGTAACAAAGCTCAAACCTTGCAATTTTCATATGTTGCCTGGACAATCTCTTTGTTCAAAGCCTTTGAATTAACTTTGTCCAGGAATTTCAGGTACAGGTCATGGAAATTTGGCTCAATGCTTGCTCTACTAAAAAGAATCATTTTGTATAAGTTATAAAAGCCATGTAAGTTACTTCCAATTCCATGTTTAAGACGAGTCAACAGATCAGTTATTGTTCGTTGATCAGTCAATCTTGTAGGTAAAATTGACTGCATTGTAAATTTAAATATTTACAAATTCAACATAATTCATAGTAAAAGCATACAAGAAGTGAGTTTTTTATTCCCAAATCAGACACTGATGTACATTCGAGTACAGCATAGCATAAAACTTAACCAAAGCCAAATTACAGAGTTTCTAAAATATTTTTGTTACATCTACAGTCAACCGTTAGCTTCCTTGGAGAACTTAATCTCTATGAAACCCCAACTACACTTATTAGTTATTACCAGCCCATTACACCCCCATGTACATAAATTTACATGGAAAAACTTTTTCAAGCAATTACATGATTGAATTACGAAGTATGCTTACCTTTTCATAACCATATACTGTGCAAACCATGGATAGTACTGCACAGTATATCAGTTAACTCCTTTGCTTTGGCTTCGATATTAGTAGAAGAGATATTATTAATTATAAATGATATCTTGTCCTGAACCTCCTGGAGTCTGTTAATAGCAAAGAAAAAGGATAAATAAATGCAAATGGAGGAAATGCTTGTTACATTTATACAACCAATTAGACTGACATAGACAGAGGAAGAAACACAATAATACAACCACACCCTCACAAGCACAAAACTATAATCGTTGATGATCTAAACTAAACTACTGTACATATTTATAAACAAAACTCAAGAAAACGGCCAATCTGATCAATTTTTTGTAAAGGGCTAGAGCACCTCAATAGGAGTTTCTCTTTTCTCAGCAGCAGCAACCAAAGTTTCAATGTTCAGGGCAGATCCAAACCCTACATCAATGGACAGATCAAAGAAACACAGCATAAAGTCAGAAAATGAGAGCAAAAAGAAATCTAATGCTAATACTTATGCCTTGAAGTAATCAACATGGAATTTTTCAAAACAGAAAGTTAATCGTAGAAGTAGCTCCCCGGGAAGGACGGACAAAACCAGGAGAAGAAGATAACATTGATGAGGCACTGACTGTGCTATGTAACTGCAACAGTAGCAGAAAATTGAATCACCAAATATTATAAGTAATAACAAAACCCTAGTCGCAAGAATCTTAATATATAAACTTACTCTCGTTCCTCTGCCACCCCTCTTTGCGCCACCGGCCGCCGCACCTCTCTTCGCAAAACGGAGGCATTCTTTTTGTACCGGAACGAAACCCTAAATTAAATAAATGCAAGAATAGCAAGAATAGTAGTTTTGCGCGGAATTTTTTTACAAGAAATATCTATATCATTTACAAGAATATGTAATTTACACGATTATTCTCAGTTTACACAAAAAATATGTCATTTACACGATTATACACATATTACAATACTATTCTCAGTTTACACAAAGAATATGTCAGTTTTTTTTATCTTGCGTTCTTCGGTTGAATCTGAAACGGCGTCGGAATCTGATCTATATGGTGGTGGATCTTCAAGTGACTTTCACTGCGCCGGAACGGGGATTATTGGCAAAATTGGTTTTTCCTTGTTACAAAATTTTAAACCAGGAAGTTTGTAAAGAGAATATAGGATTTTCACTTTCACTTAACAAAATGATTTGCTAGATTCTAAGATATCCAACCCCACCTTTATATATATATATATATATAAATAAAAGTTATCAGGATAATGTTTTGTGATTAATAATCTAACTACAATAATAAATGTGATAAATATGAAAGAGGATGTTAAAATTATTGTATATGAAAGAGGATGTTAAAATTATTGTATATTGTGCTCAATAATTAATTATTTGAATCTCTGTCATTTAATTATTTATTTTTGTCTCAAAAAAATTCATAAATATCACTAAAATTATTTATATTTATTTAATTTTTAAATAATTTAAAAAATTTGTATTGATTTTTATTATTGGTGCCCACCCTTTTCACATGGATAAAAAAGAAATTCCTAAATAAAGAAACTTTTACAATTCTAAACAAAATACAAAGTAATGTTTGTTTTATAAAAATCTCTAAAAATTAATAAATTTTTCCTAACAGACAAACAAACCATTGTAATAGTTGAAGTGTTAGTTCAGCAATAAGAGTATATAACATTATAATTTTAAGTTATCGCATTTAAATTTCCTCAAAATTAGTTGTAAAATAATCATTAACGTGACTTTGATAAATAAAAATTTTCCCCTTAATAAATAGGGTAGCCACGGCCACCCCAATTTTTTTAATAATTTTTAAAAAAATAGTATTATTTTTATTTTATTCATTTATATTAAACATTTTATTTGTCATAATAATCTTTAAAACAAAATACAATTATACATGGAAATAGTTAAATTTTATATAAACAAAATATTTATGTTAAAAAAATTAAAAAAATGAATATTTATTAATTGTGACAAATTTGTGACAAATTTCTACTCATGACATAGGTTAATAAATATGTTAATTAATATAGATATTGTGGTGTATGTTGTTGGAATTTTGGGATGTATAATCGGTGTATGTTATGAGTAGAATTTGTTTTTATGAGTTAAATTATGGTTGTTGGACTATAGTTGTCGATAAGTGTATTTGAGTCTAATATGTTAAAATCACATGTTATATGTGCATTTTTTTTTGTAAGATGAACTAAATACACAAATTTTTTGTATATCAAAATATAATCCAGATGTCTATTATAAAAATATCGAAGGGAATAATTTATTAAAAAATTACAAAAACAACTACTATAATTATAGACTAAAATAAATTTTTCAACCTAAATTCCAACTAAATTTTAATTATTAAAAATATAAATCAAAATTTGATTTACTACCTCTCTCCAATATATTTTTGTAAATTTACAACTTAAAATTCTTATATCCAATATAATATTATAATTTTTATTTATATATTAAAATTTTCAAATTTCGGCCACCCCAATATATTTGTTCAAGATCCGCCACTGCACTAACTCAAATTATTTCAAATTTATATGTATTTATTATATATTGAATTTGAGATTTTTATAATTATTGATTTTTTTTATCATTGTGTTTCTTGTTTTGTAGGTAGGACACATTTATTGTTGGTCTATTGTGTACAACTTTCTTCGCATATATTCACCTAAGACCGATGTAGTCAAATTTGATGAATCCACATTAACTAATGAAATTGGTATTCTAGAAAACCTTTCAAAATATTCCACAAATGATTGCATTGATCATCTTGAAATAGAATGTAAAGTAGTCGATGGACAAGAAGAGGTTGTTGCATGTTATAACATATAATACTTTTATGTTAAGATTCTTGTTTTGTAGAAGTAATTTACATAAAGTGTTGAGCAAGAAGACTTATAAGTGGTATCAAAATGAGTGGAACGAGTTTCACCTCTATCTTTGAGTCAAATCCAATAGTTTGTTGTGAGGAAATAACTGGGATATAGTCTTCCGTGGCATGGTTCATAGATATTATTATAATCAAGATTGAAATCTTATTTATATAAAATTTGTAACACCGGAAATTCTACTTTTATACACAAAGTTAAAATAAAATAAAACTACATCTATATAGTCGAAAATGTAAGCATTATTGACTATTGATTCATTTAATACCGTTGTTCTAATATAACATGTTCTTGTATCGTAGAAGTATATAGTTTCTAGCATATAAGTGTGTAGTGGGAGAAAAGAAAAATGGATTAAATGATTTGAATAAAATATGGCTTAATTTAATAGAAATGATGCCTTATATTTTCAAGTGTTTCACAGGTACAAGAAAAGTCAAACATTATGAAATATCTGAAAAAATTTACTAACAAGAACAACTTGAAGGCACTATTTGCACCTACATTGTGGGGAGTGGTATGTCCGTAATTCTCTTATTATTATTATTATTATTATTATTATTATTATTATTATTATTATTATTATTATTATTATTATTATTATTATTAACTAAGAAAAAAAAGAAAACATTTATTGACAAAAAAAAAAAGAGAAAAAAATGTGTTTATTAACTAGGTATCCTTGCCTACAAATTAGGACTAAGAGTTTATACCATTTAAATTATATATTTAAAATTTCACACAAATTTAAAATTATTTAATATATTATTAAAATTTATGAATATTAACGGTATTCAGTAAAAGTGTATAAGACGTGATTAATTTTGATATATCTTAATAACATATCAAATAATATTTTTATTTGTGTAAAAAATTATGCATGATATATACGATATAAGCTTTCAATTTAAACCCAAAAAAATAAAAATAAGAGAAATAAAGTAGATTAAAAGAAATTAAGAGATCTTTAAATTGAAAGGATCTAAATCAGTTAAATTTAGCGACAAAATACATATTAAGTCCTATAGTTTTATTCACTAAACCGGATGTGTGAATAGTAGCCTTTTTTTTGCTGTCAAAATGAATAGTAGCCTTTATCTTGGATGTTGAAACAATGATGTTGTAGTATTGCGCTGGGCTGTACAAAAAGAAAGCCATGCCTCCAATTTTAGGTCCAAATTAGACGTGATTTTATGAAGCTACAAATTGTAGTTTTCACATGTGAGTTTCAAATATAATTCTACGGTTTTTTAAATATATGTGTAACTGTTCTATTTTATTTAAAAAGAAATTTTTGATCATACTTCCAATTTTTTTATCTTCCACTAATGTGTTAATATAAGTTGATTTATTTAGTAAAAATTGAACTCAAATCTTATAAGAAATTAAATTCGAATTCTATTGAATGTGAAAAACGTTGAGACTTTTTTCACATCTAAATTTTTTTTACCATAAAATATCTCCATTGAACTCCAAAGTTGCTCTTAGAGACATATTAGTAAAATTGGAGGTGTGAATAGTATGCTTGAATTATTTTATTTTATATTATTTTTGAATAAAAGGTAAAATGAATAGTTTAAATATATAGTGTAACAATATAATCAATGGGGTATGAAGTAAAGTTTTCAATGTAGGTTGGTCTAATCGTTAATAGTTCAACTCAAATATCAAAAATAGTTTAATTTGAATTACATTACTGATATGTTGAGCGCACTTTGATCTTAAGGCTTTCCTTGATCTCGATAAGCCCAGACCAAATGCACTTAAACGTTTTTGGAGGGTTTGAAGGGTGTTTCTTTTAGATTTTTTTAAAATCATTTTGTTAAAAAAAAAAATCATTTTTCGGCTAAAAATAAAAAACTAAAAATAGTACCTTCTCGCATTTTGCTATTGCGATAGATGAGAGAGAAAAAAGAAACACGATTGAAAAACACGAAACTTAACTCATTAACGATAGAAAATGATGCAATTACCTCTACCTTATTTTGAAAATCTCAAATTTCCCTCCGTTCATTTTTAATAAGTTTTTATCTATCAATTTACATCAATTCATTAGTTGCATTTTTCTCCTTCTCTTTAGACGACGTTGTTATTTTTCTTATGTTTTCATCCAATAAATTTTGTATTGTTTTTTTCACTTTTTCTTGTTTTTTGGTTGTGTGTGTTTATTTATTGGTATTTTGAAGAGTACTCAATTACATTGATAAAATTTTAAAATGTGTCTACGAAATAGTCATTGTAGTTTAAAAAAATTCATTTTTACAAAATTGTATACAAACGGGTTAAAAATCATTTTTAAAACAAAATCATTTTTATAATAGTAAACAAACGAGAGTTAAAAAATCATTTTTTTTTTAAATTTCTAAAAAATAATCTCTAAATTATTTTAAATAAAAATCATTTTTATTTAAGCTCAAACAAACGCACCCAATATCTCTTAGAGGTGTATCAGAAAAACCGAAGGTGTCAATAACAACCTTTATTTTGGATTTTGAAACAACAATAGTATTATTGGGCTGGGCTGTACAAAACAAAGCCCAAATTACCGATTACCAATATATACCAAACTCACACTACATTGCTTTCAATTTTTGCGTCCATTCTATTCTCGCACTTCTCTATATTTTTCTCTCTCTAAATGAAAGCACATTCATTTTCCTCTCCGACTTGCCAGGCATTCCGATAGTGTTAAGTTTATGAAAAACATATTATGAGATGCGTGAATCTGGTAGAGAATAATTTGAGATTGAGTGTTAAGGAAGAAGTGTATGATAAAAAATATCTAGTGAATGTCAAAATCCGATAATTTAAGATATTGAATTTGCGTATCCAATAATTTACGCAAGAGGTAAGTTTAGAAATTTAAAAGCCTCTAGACAATACGGAGATGAACATCTCTCTTATTTTACGGCTTAGATTTTATAATCCTTTTGGTCATTCCAATTTTTCACTATATTCACATTTAAAAAGAAGTGTTTACCATTATTTTTATTCTTTATAATTTTTTATTTTTTATTTGACCTTTTTACTATTTTAATTAATCAAATCACAAACTTCTTATTATTAATTGTTTCATATTTTCTTATTTATTTGAGTCAATCTATCTCTATAAATAGAAACTAATATTTAGTCCAATTTATAGTATCATCAATGGATAAGAAATTGAGAAGAATCCCATTATTTTGAATTAGTGTTGAACTTGGTTGAGAAATTGAGCCGAATATTAATTTTTGGAGTATAGATCGAGGAAGATATGGCATTTGAAAGTGCATTGGGAATTTATCCTCAGGATGCTTGATAGGAGAAAATTGCAGCTCATATTCCAGAAAAAAAGTGTACAAGATATTAAACTTACCTATGAGAACTTGGTTGATGATATCAACACCATTGAATATTATAATGTGCCTCTAATACTTATACTCCTAATCCTAATTATGAAACCCGAAAAGATATGCCTTGGTTAGAAGATGAACATAGATAATTATTTTATTTATGACTTGATTTAATATTATTAAGTCAAAATTAACATGCATATTATTATTAATATTAAATGAATTGGTTATTTATTGAAGGGTTGAAAAGGTTAATTGGAAAAGTATATCAAAATTTATGAAAACAAGAACATATACACAAATAGCAAGTCATGCTCAGAAATATTTCATTCATTTAGAATTCTTAAAAGAAATAAAACGACCACATGATATCCCTCATTTAAACAATGAAAGTGATTATTATGCAACAACGTTTTCTGCTGGATCAATCAACTTGGATCATTAGCCATAGGCCCAATGACAAGTGCAGTTGATTAGAGGCCCAATATATATACACAGGACTAAAACTTAGCTTATAATATAATTCTATTTTATATTTCTACATTGTTGCTTAATTATAACATTGAATGTGGCTCATGATATATAGAGCAATTTCTATATATGACTTTGAATTTTTAAAATATTATTCATATTAATATTATATTTTAATTATTAATTATTATTATTATTTTCTTTGGGATTTTGTAGAAAATAATAGTTTGCCCTCACTATAGTTATCATGTAATTAAGTTATTGTATATATTTGTAGAAGAAGGGGTACATTACAACGGCGTTGTTCTGATCTTGTGATCGGAATTAGAAAACTGAATGAAAAGAAAACCAAAATGTATTAAATGTAGAAATCCTCCTTAACCTAAACTCACATAAGTCAATGACGTTGTATATGTATCAAAGTGAAGCTGACAAAATAAACCCAATTCTTTATAAAGTAAATTGCAAATTTTCTATGTTTTATTTAATTTTTTATTATATCGAACCGAATTTATTTCATTGGGTTAGTTTAGTTAGGTTCAACCGAACCAAACCAAACAAAATCAAACACTTTGGGAGAAAATTGTGTCTCTACTCTATCTCTCTCAGACTAACTCAATAGTTTGATTTGAATTTTCTTTAATCGAAAAAAGTCACGTTCACGTATTTAAAACAACGATGATTATTCAATTAAAATTAAATAGTTTAAATTTAAATTTAATATTTAGATTTAAAAAATAAAAATTTATATTTTTTTATTTGTATAATCTTGATCAAATAATTATTGATATCTTAAATGTGTAAATACGATTTTCTGGTAGAGAATTCAAAACCCATAACTAAGCTACCACCAAACAAATAATTAATCATCTCTTCTCTTCCTCAAAATTAACCCTTTTCTCTTTTCCACACAAACTAGTTAAAAGATCCATTGATTGGAGATTGAAGAATCCATAGTTTTGAGGGCCAATAATGTTTGATGTTACTAAACTAAGTCTGATTTGCCTGCCATTTTGTGCTTTAGATCTTAGCCTTTAACGTTTTTATATTGTTGACCCAATTTTAATTTGTTACCATGTCATAATTCCCATGTAAATATCCTAGAATCTATGAATCCATAGATTTGAGAATTTTTCTAGTGATTAATCATTTTTTTATTCAAAGGAATATAATTTCTCCATGGTCACATGATGATGAAAGGATGCAACAAAGTTTCACCTCATCTAGATTCTCCATAAAGTATTTTTGATACTTTAATTTTATGGAAAATTAATTTAAAAGGCATCTGAATGTTTATGATGCCTTTCTCATAAAAGTTGGAAGAGAAAATATGAGTAAATAAAAATATAAATAAAAATAAAAAACAGATACAAAAAATAGCCAAAATTCCTTGTTGAGTTTTTTTTTTCTTTCTATTTTCTCTCTTAGAAACTCCAACAATTTATTTACAAAAGTAGCAAAAGATTCATCCTGGTTAATCAGAATCTTCATATCATGGAAATTGATTGTTCTTTCTTTTTTTTTTTTTTCTCTTGTGGAAAATTAATTGGAAAATTAATTTTCTACTTCATCTTGGTTTTCAAAATTTGGATTCTTTCATAACTTGTCATACATAGGATTATGCCACTGCAACTGTGTCTGATCTCACAGTCTTATTTTTTGTAGAATTCTGATTGGTTTCTGAATTTCTAACACTTCTTTTTGAAGAAATCTTCCAACTTTTCTCTTTGGATTCATCAATTTCTATTTGTTCTTCCCTGCACTCTTTGCTACAAAATGGTGTGTTCCCTCTGTAAAATCAAAATTCAATTTTTCTTTTTAGAAAAAATCACAATTCAATTAAACTCAATCACAAATCTAAACAACAAAATTACCTAATCAAATAATTAATTATATATATTTATAGCTTATAAAAAAAATTATAATTTTTTTTTCTTCTAGATCTAGTATTATTGATTGGATCTTCTAGTCTAGTTGAAAAATAAAGTCTAAAAAGAATATAGTAAAAAGAAAAGAAAAAAATTGTCCTTATGAATATGATGACCCACATGAAAATTTAGTGTAAAAAACTAAACTTTAACAAATAAAAAGAAGAATTTGGATCTGGGTTATCACTAAGAAGATTGAGTGAGTTTGAATTGAAAATTGAGGTAATTAAATTAATTACCTATACATAAAGATGTCACGGTTTTGACCAAGAGGTTTTCTGCAAAGAAAACAAGCTTGGAGGAAGTGAGGTTCATCATAGAGATCTTCACTTCCACCATAGTAAAACATGCTAGATTTTGGAGAAGGAATTGAAGATGGTGTTGAAGAAGAGAAAGAATAGTTAGCCATAGTTGAGTTTTTGAGAGAAGGAGATGGAAAAAGCAGGGAGCAGAAATGAAGGAAAATTGCTTATTATATAATGAGAGGTTGAGGGGAATTGGACGGTATAGAGTAGTGCACACAGCATAGTATATAGTATATTAATTTAATATACTATATAGTATTAGTATGTAGAATTAGTTTGGTATAATAATAATATAATAAGCTCTTTACAAATCAGTAAGTTTTCATATTGTTTTTTTTTTTTAGAAGAAAATATATGTTATGTTTATGTCTTGTCTTAGTCCTTTAGTCCCTACTTTCTTCTCCTAAATAAATGCTAAAACCTCTTTTTTATAATAAAAAATGTCTTTGAGGTTTGTAATTTTTTATTTATTAAAGAGGTTTGTAAATTTTGACAAATAGGAAAGTTTCTAATTTGAAAGATATATTATATTCAAGAATATATTTCAAAATAAAACATTATATTCAAGAATAACTGTGGCTTCAATCAAATTATTACCCATTAGATATGTTTTAGTTTCTGGATTTATTTTTTAAAATAGTTAATAATTTTATAATTGAATATTCATTTTAAATTCAAAATAGCTCCTGAATTCTTTCAAACTTTTTTTTTATCTAAATCTTTCAAACTTTTAGTCATATTCTAAAAAAAAAATCGTTTCGAAGGTTATGAAAAGATAAAATTTAATTAAGAATGAAAAAGACTCAAATATTTTACACGTGTAGATAAAAAAATAATTTTTTATGTCAAATATATTTTTATGTTTAGAATTAGTCCTACTACGTCTTTAATTAATATTAACATTTTTTTTTTATCAATGTGTATTTTTTTTAACAATCAATATAAGAGACAACAAAGGGTATGCTAAAACCTATACAATAGTTTTTATAAAACTTATATATTAATTATAATTCTCAACTATATCTAAACCTTATATCACAAGAAATAAAATTTGATACATTCAATAAAATCAATCATGTGATGAGTTAGATCGAGAGGTTGATGAGTAGGGACCATCCAAGTGCCTACCATTCATGGTGTACCAGAATAGCCCACACTAGGGCCACATAACAATTTATCTTTCTTGAAAAAATAAAGATGAGGAAAATAAAAAATAATAATGATAATCAAATGAAAGCTAATGGCTGTTTTCAGAGGTCATGGGATTTGAAAGTTGAAAGTTGAGGCCATTGGGACCAGTTTATACATTTTGCACTTTTTTCCAAAAGAACTTTCTTCAACCTTTTCAATATTTGGTCCTTTCTTTGTTACCATTTGTTACTACACCTCTAAATTTGTTGAAATAATAATAATAAACAACAATAATAATAATAATAATAATAATAATAATAATAATAATTATTATTATTATAATTATAATTAAATAATGACTCAACTATATGGTAAAAGAACAAGAAAGAAGAATATAAATAAATCATGTCTCAACTCTCAACTAGGTTCTCTTAACTTGGACTATTATTCCCTTTACATTTTTTTTCTTATTTTAACAAATTTTTAACTATTAAAGATACACTAAGTTCACTAGCTTGCACGAATGAACAGAACGTGGCACATAGGAAATGATGAAATGTTAATTAAGTCACACAGCATGATCAATTTTAAGATTTGGTGTCATGGTAAGTGTATCAAAGCCTTTACATTAAAGGGTGACATGAAGAGGAAAAAACAATGAAGTAAGAATCTTTCTTTTGCTTGGTTGGTATGTACTCTTCATAAGACACAACTTGCATGTGAGGTCTATGTTCTAGATATAAGTTTTTTTTTTTTAATTAAATTCTTGTTAGAACTTTTTAACTATAATTCAAAAAAATAAAAATAAAAAAATGCAAATAAAAAATATGCAATGTTCAATTACAGAGTTCGATCAATTGTATTATGTTTTTAATTGAACAACAATAATGTACTATCTTTTTAAATAAACTAAATCGCATATGTGATCTCTTAACTTAATTTCAGTTAACGTTTTAATCATTTGTCTTTTTTTTTTTTCCCGATTTGATCCTTTATTCTTTATTTGATATTATTAGAGATGAAAATATAAGTTTATTTAAAGATTTAAGTTATGAATTTGAGGAAATTTGCATTATATTGAGGATAATAATTAATTTTATGGGTTTTGTTTGAAATTTTTGATGAATTTTTGCAAAAAAAACAAGGATAACATTGTTGACATTTTAAAACATAAAAGATCAAATTGTCACTTAAAATTAAAATAAAGGATCAAATAAAAAAAAAAAACTAAAACGTTAACTGAAATTAAGTTAAGGGACCACAGATGCAATTTAGCCTTTTAAATATAATATTAATTTTTCATTGACCAATTAGTCTATTTATTATTAACTATGAGTCATATAAACAATTTTAAAATTTAGTTATTATCGATAAAAAAAATAGGTCTTGCTGAAAAAACAGAGAAGTCTATAATGTAGATATATGACACATGGTTTTTTCACATGCTTATTCATGGAGCATTTTGACATATGCTTAGACTTTTTGATTTAATATACAAGCTCAATAGAATATGAGTTTAACAACTATACATAGATCCATTATTGTGGTTGACAGTGTCTATTTTTTCAGAAAACTAGATTTGCCAGAATTTGGATCAATTATTCATGAGTATAGAGAAATTTTGGATTTAAAATCAAATTTTGTGAAGAGAAAAATAAATGTGATTGTTCATTCCTTTGTCAAGGTGGTTTCGTCTTTACCTAATCGCCATGTTTTTAAGTGTTTATCAATTTGTATTTCAAACTATATAGGAAATGACATGCGTTGATTTCAATAAAATTTTTTTTACTCTAAATGCATATATTTTATAGATTTAATTTATACTCGTTATAATGATTGTTATAAGTAAAAAAAATTTAAAATCTTATAAGTTATTATTATAAATAAAAATTAACTACTTTTAATTCATTTAATGTTATTATTTTTAATACACTTTTAATTTAATTCAAAATATTTAATGCTGATAATTAAATAGAAAATTAATTATACTTAACTATATTTGTTAATACCTGCTAAATTAATCGGTCTAAATTTTTGTATGCATCAATTAATCATAATTATTATATTTTTAAAAATGTTTAACTTTAATTATAATTATTTTTAAAGTAGTTGTAATTTATTGATAATATAAAACTTTTTATATTGACATATATGAAAATAATCTTTTTTTTATATAATATTTACTTGTTCGGCTCCTTTTTAATTGTTACATTCGTAATATTTGGTTTCTATTTATTTATAATTTTCAAAATTATACAATATTAATTATTGTTTAATTAATAATAATTTCAGTCATTTTTTGCAAAGAGGCAGATTAATAGAATGAAATAATAGATAAATATTAAGTTCTCCTCCTTTAACTTCCCCCTTTATCATCTTAAAGTATTTTTTTTAACTCGAAAACATTCAACTTAATAATATCGGTACTTGTCAATTGAGTTAATACTTAAAGATAGTGGCAAAATGATGTTTACACTCTTTTTAAGGCACACTTTTTAATACGTATATTAAATTAATTAAATGTTACATATGTTCCACTAAAACATGAGGGTCCTATATAAATTTAGTGGGACTTATGTATATTTTAATCAATCAAAGAAAATGTGTTACAAAGTGTGTGTAAAAAAATGTGTTGCTAGCATTATTTAATTTGGGCAAATTACGTAGGTAGGTCTTGTAAGTTTAGTTCAATATATTCCTTTTTTTTTTTTTTTTTC
>JBBPBQ010000002.1:55365004-55392412 GCA_037974755.1 Cicer yamashitae | reverse complement strand
ATAATATTTAAGTTAATATTTTTGTTGGTAATTATTTTTTATCACAAACTTATAATATTTTTTAAGTTTATAACGTTTTTTTTTTTATAAACTACTTGGAGTAATGTTTAAACCTATAAAGTTTATTTATAATTTTTTTAATTTTTATCCTCATTGTCTTAATTGGAATTTTTTAAATATTAATTAAAAACTAATATTTACCCTATTTTATACTTTTTAACTACTAATTTATGAATTATCTGTAATCAATCAACTTATCTATTATCTACTTTAAATCCGCTAATTTTACTATAGAATACCTATGACTAAGTGGTAAGAATATATAACAACTTTAATATATATCTACTTAAAATAGAGACAAGTAGTCCAAATTTTAAACACTTTTTAAGTATCAAATTTGCCATAAATAAATTATAGTATGTGACTTCACACAATCGATTGTCTCTTTAAAATTGATTTAGTTACAACTCAAAATTTAGCCCAACATAAGTTGAAGAAAATGATGTAACTTGACTAGAGAGCACTTATTTTCTCTTGTTTCTCATACATAGTAACAATAACACAATAGTGTTAAAATTGTTTGTGTTATGTTGTCACCTCATGACTCGCTAAAAGGTTGAAAAGAGCAAACCTGGAGCTGACGGGGCAAGGGACCCACGACAATGAGAAGCCGACAAAGACATTCAATAGTGGGACCCACCAATCAATTGTCTTTGCTGGCATTGCCACTCACCTGTCCTTGTTACAACTGCCCGTATATTACGGTCAGCTACAACCTTGCTCTCTCTTATTGCCCGTCACACGTGCGCTCTCTTCACCTCCAAACCCAGAGAAAGATTCCACGTGCAACGTGCTTATCAATCATTTGGAGATACTACAATGCAATTGCTTGCAACTCATATGTTTGTATATTTCCATACTAAGATATCATCATTAAATGCGTATAGATAGTTGCTGAGAAAATAAGAATGAGAGGTGAATTAAATTATTTTTATTGTTGTATAGATTTTTTAGCGTTTTAGTTAACTATTTAATAGAATAACTATTGAATATCTTAACGATCGAAGACATAAACTTATAATGATTCAAACATCAGAATCTATTTAGAAACAAAACTAACACTTATTTATCAATTAATTAATTGATTCATGAAAAATCATAAATTATATATTATAATTTTCAATAATTAATGATTGTGAATCTATAATTGGTGAAACAATTTTGGGGCCTCTTCTAATTTATTTTTGGAATAGTAAAAAACTCATTTTTGTGTGTGAAAACTTGCAAACAAAACCATAATTTGAAGTATTGTGCTCTAGGAATTGGGCCTGAACCAGGCTTATATGCACTCTACTCTCTTTCTTAAAGAGGGTTACGATTGTTGTTAAAAGTTTATTTGGCCCAACTACCGTTGATTGTGTTATGCAAAAAAGTTGTTAATTTTGGGTTTCCAATCGTTTTGTAAAAACAACTTTTTGCACATCCTTCCTTTCGAGTTGACAAATGCTTTTTGAGTCTTTGACCTTTTTGGCAAAAATTTGCATATTTTTATTTGGATAGTTAAAATACTTGTTACGCAGTCAAAAATAAAAATTTAGTGTTAAAATTAATTTTTTAATTTTTAATTTTTTTAAAACATTGGATACACTATATAAAAGATAATATTTTAATATTTGATTTTTTAATATGTACCTTTAGGACACTAATTAAAATTTTTCATTTTATTTTTATGACATCTTAGTTTATAGTTTGCATTATCTTTCATCTTAAAGTCTTTTCTATTTTAGACTGAGTCACAGTCTTTTTACTTTAAATTTTTGTTTAAAAAAAAAGTGTCTTGCACCCTCGCCACTTAAACTAGATTGCTTGCAACAACGGTGTTTCGTGCTATGTTTTTTAAATGTACATTTTTTTGGGTCAAAATGCTAAAAAAAAAATCACATAGCTAAGGGCCATTTGATCAAGGATTGACCTATTATTCAATCAACCATGTCTATATCGATCATTTTGTGAAAACATTAAAGAGTAGACATAACATTACCCGCAAAAATAAAGATAATCAATCCTATAACCAGCATGACAAATATGATTGAAATGTTGAAAAATAAGTTAAAAAGTGAAATATTCAAGTATTTACACTAATAAATAAATAAATAAACTTAATTTAAGATGGTGATGGTTCCCTTGAAAAAGTCAAAGGGCAATGAGAAAATACAATCTAATTATCATACATGGGAAATTTATATATGTGATGACATCTCATTTGGTCCCCACATTTTGATGCTAGAAAAGTGGGTAAATGCATGGCCAATTTTAGCTTTGGTCATAATGGCTTGACACAGAAAGCAACAGAAGGAAGGAAGGAAGGGGGAATTGTAGAGAGGAGAAATTAATCAAACTATCTATCTATCCTTCTATACTTCAACCTTCCTTCTGGACATTTGGCACAAAGGCACTTCCATTTCATAAATCTCTTATATATATATATATTGTGTTAATTTTCTTCATGCAAAGATATTCATAAGCAATTGGGGGTTTTGATCACACTATAAGCACATTTCTCTTAGTTATTATTACTTCCCTTGGTGTGTTCTTCAATAAGGTAGCATCCTTTTTTATTTTAATTTTTTTTTATCATTGAAATTGTAACGTAGTATATTAAATTAATAAAAATTTTAAAATAATAATTGAAATTAAAAATTCTTTTGATCACAATAATCTTTTTAAAAATTCTTTTGATTACAATAGTCTTTTTAAAAATTCTTTTGATCACAATAGTCTTTCTATATCTATAATTTTGTTTATGAAATTATTCATTAGAGATTAATGTGATCGATAATATTTTATTTTGGTTAGTATTTTGAAATTTCGTTAATATCATAAATTGAATTCACCTGCTTACTAAATTTCAATGACTAATGTGCAGACAATTGAATTAATATATATTTATAGGGGTGCAACAATTTTCAGGTGAAATTCAACCAATTTTGAAGCTCCAATAAATTAGTACAATCAATAACTTGATCAACAAGAAATTGAAAGAAGGACTAGTCATCCTAAAAGGAAAGAATGTCACAAAGCACATTTAAGAGAGCCATAGGGGCAGTAAAGGATCAAACAAGCATAGGCCTAGCAAAGGTAGGAAGCAGCACATCACTTGCTGATCTTGAAGTTGCCATTGTAAAAGCAACAAAACACAATGAAAATCCAGCTGAAGAGAAACACATAAGAGAGATTCTTAGCTTAACATGTTACTCACGTGCATTCATAAGTGCTTGTGTAAATAATCTCTCTAAGCGTTTGAGCAAGACAAGTAGTTGGACAGTTGCTTTGAAAACACTTGTTTTGATTCAAAGGTTGTTGTCAGATGGTGATCCTGCTTATGAGAAAGAAATATTCTTCTCAACTCGGCAAGGGACTCGCCTTCTCAACATGTCCGATTTTAGGGACACGTCCAAGTCGAATTCGTGGGACTTCTCTGCATTTGTTCGAACGTACGCATTGTATCTCGATGAAAGGATTGAGTACAAGATGCAGCATAAGCGCGGGAGGCGTAGTAGGTTTGCTTATGACGAGGAGGAGGAGGAGGAACAACCGAGGGAGAGGGAAAGAGAAAGAGAAAGAGAAAGAGATAGAGATAGAGATAGATATAGAGAAAGAGATAAGGATAGAGAAGGTGTTATGAAATCTACATCATTGTATGAAATGAGGTCTGAACTATTATTTTCCAAAATGCAGCATTTGCAGTTGTTGCTTGAAAGATTTTTGGCTTGCCGTCCCACAGGTTTGTATTATTTAGATATGCAAACAAGTGCACTTTTTCAAACTTAATGAAAACAAGATTCAATAAATAAAATTAAGTATATACAAGCATAAGAATTAATGTTGTGCTCATTTTAATTGAACAGGGAGAGCAAAGTCTCATCGAATTGTGATAGTGGCACTCTACCCAATTGTGAAGGAGAGTTTTCAAACATATCATGACATGACAGAAATACTAGGTATCTTCGTCGATCGTTTCACCGACATGGAGGTACCAGATTGCATTAAGGTGTATGACATGTTCTGCCGTGTTGGAAAACAGTACGATGAACTAGACCTGTTTTACAGCTGGTCTAAAAGTATTGGAATCGCACGTTCGTCCGAGTATCCAGAGATTGAGAGAGTCACAACAAAGAAGTTAGAGCTCATTGATCAGTTCATCAAAGACAAGTCTCTCATAGCACAAACCAAGAAGCTTAATGCACAAGAAGAAAAGAACAATGAAACAAATGAAGAAGATGAAGAAGAAAAAGGAGAACTACAAGAGGATAATGAAATCAAAGCACTTCCACCACCAGAAGAATTCAATGACGAACAAACAGAGGAAGTAAAAGAAGAAAAAACAGTGCAAACAGAAGGTGATTTATTAAACTTAGGTGACAGCATGGTGACAAAACAAGAGTATGATGGAAACAAACTAGCATTGGCATTATTTGATGGTGAAGCACAAACAAAAACAAGTACTACACAAGCTCTTCCATGGCATGCTTTTGATGATGCTGCAGATTGGGAAACAACACTAGTTCAATCAAGTAGTAACTTGCCAAACCAAAAACCATCATTAGGTGGTGGATTTGATACATTGTTGTTGGATAGTATGTATAAACAATCATCAACAAATGCATCTATGCAAGGAACAAGTGGTTATGGAAGTGCTAGCAGTTTTGCAAAAAGGTCAGAAGCAATGTTAGCATTGCCAGCACCACAATCATCAAGGAGTAGTTCAAGTTTAGAAACTGAAGATCCATTTGCAGCATCAAGGGTTGTGGCACCACCAGCTTATGTGCAAATGTCAGAGATTGAGAAGAAACAAAGGTTATTAGCTGAGGAACAAGCAATGTGGCAGCAATATGCAAGAAGTGGCAGCATGAATGGACAAGTTTCATTTACACCACAACAACCTAATAATTTCTACACGGGAGGGTTTCCACAAAATTTTGGGAACTATTATCATTAACTAGGAAGAATTTTTCATTAGTTTGAACTTACCCAACTCCCCCTTCTTTCCAAGGTGAAGAAAATTTTAATTGGACAGCTAGAAGATCTTGTTTATAAGCTTCTTGCAATTTTTTGTAACACACAAAAGTGAAATGAAGTCCAACAGATTATTACACATTGTATTGATAGTATAAATTCTTCTTATTGTCAAGTTAGAATTTTTTCTTAGAAATTATATATTATTTAATTAATAAATTTTTATATGTAAATAAAATATCAATATTAGAATGTATAACAAATCATTTTTTATGAATGACAGCTAACTTTAAATTGATAAAGAATTTTGATTGAAAAGTTATTCTATCATATTTTGCTTTGAGCTTGAGAGTAGAGGACATACGTGTATAGAACAATATGGTGAAGGGGTAAAGGGTAGGGTGTGCTCATAGAAATTGCAAGCAACTGCATAAGCAACGCAAAACATGCAGAGGTTGCAGACGAAATATGGGCCAAGCAATTAACTAATCAGCAAAGAAGCACGTTTTATGAAGTTGAATCGTATTGCCTATAATCCAAAACATATATCAAGCTTTTGTTCAACTTCCTGGAGCTAGATGGAAGCTGTTGAAATATTATTTCATCAATTCAGTTTCAACACAGAAAATACATATATGATGAAAATGTTGTTCAGCAACTTTGATTACACTGAGACAAATAACCGGGGAAATAAACAATTGAAAAATTAAAGCTCAACTACAGTATTTAGCCTGTAAGAGCTGAGTTGAGAGCGCTGTGAACATCAACTCCAATCTGAGCTTCAGCTTTCTCCAAATCAGTGTTGGCTGAGTTGAGCTTCTGAGTGAAATCTTGAAGACCCTTTTGCACTAGGCTTGCATCAATTTGATCCAATGGTACAGCCTCAACAGCGATTATATCAGCAACAGAGTTTGCATGGATGAAAGCGAAGCCGCTGCTTACGAAATACTTGGTTATATCATTCCCTTCATGTACAGACAGGACTCCAGGTTTCAACTCTGCAATTGTTGCAACATGTCCTGGGAGAACACCCATCTGGCCAGTTGTAGCTGGGACTATAACCATATCAACCTATAAAACATAAATTATGTCATTTTCAAAGGGAAGAGGAATTAAGCAAATTTCTAACATAAAAACCTATATAACTATGGAAACAGTGAGGGTGGAGAGATTGCAGCATTAGAAAAGAAATTAGACAATCAAAATTGTCCATATAGATAATTACACTGAAACAAACATGTGATATATGTTTTGGATTATAGGCAATACGATTCAACTTCATATTAGGTGAGGTCAACCACATGGGATCAAACAATGCTATAATGTCCTATCATGAATCATGTCTGACTGACAGACTGCTTAAATCCAAATCCTTAATAGTTTGACGAATAATTTTTCTTGATCTCCCTCAGCCACTAACTATTGGAGTACCTTTTGTCTGATCTACTCTCCTTATTAATACTTGTGGGTGTTCTCCACAAAACACCTATGTTGAAACTCTACCATCGTTTATACAGTTAGGGCTACTTCAATTCTCAGAAATGCTTTTATTCCCAAACCTCAATACTATCTTGTATTGCGTGAATACTCATCCATTGAAACATATTTTAAAGGAATATTAAAGCTAGAAATAGCACACTTGAACCAAGATGCGAGTTTTATAGGAAAAATATTGAATGAGTTTTAATTTCAAAACCAAGTCCTTAAAAGAGATGTTACCAAGACCAAAATGTATACTTTACAGTAAAAAGTTAATTTCCTGTTATAAAGACCATAAAATCACTGCATGGTCTAGTGCTCAAATTGAAATGTAAAAAATTAAAAGGCTACCCATTTCAAATGTTTATTTTCATGGATTATTGGAAAGTTTATCCATGTCAGCCAATGTTAAGCACAATAAATTTCATGTGGCACTTCGGCAACATTCTCTAGATTTTTTTGGCTATATACCACGAGGTCCATGACAGTCTTTGAGATAAAACAGGGGGATGACATGAGAAGTTGTAACACTAAATAATTCCTTCTTCAAGAAATAGTAATAACACACTAAGGAGAAGACCCCGAAACCCCACAGCATTACTTTATCCAGGATATCCTAAAATATGAGGATTATGTTATTCCCACAGAACAAAAAACAAGAAGTTCATACGCACGTAATTCTATATTATATTCTACCAGCAAGGTTTCAGGAATAAATGATTTTGTAAGATGTCATTTCAGAAAAAACTAATACCACTCGTAATTCTAAAAGAAACATAGAGAGTAATCAAATACCTACTTTCGTTGGCAAAAGATAATTGTACACAGCAAAAGAATGTGGGTTGATTTCAATCTTCAAGCAATTGAAATATGCAGGAAAAAAACTTAACATAACAACAATGCAATCTTAATAATAAATGACAAAATAAAAGGTCTCAAAAAGTGACCAAAACCACAGAAAATAGAGCATGGAATCAGAAATGAACATAAATCAACATTTCTTATCATAAGGAAATTTAACAACTAACAAAAGACAATGAACTACATCCTAAATTCAATTTTCATTTAAATTAAATGGAAAAACTATACATCAAATGTAGTATCATTTTTCTTTGAAAGTTAAAAGTTCAAACGTTGGCAAGCCCACAAAAACAACAATAAAATCATTCTTCCACTAGTTAGAGTTAACTACATGGATCTAATGAACCAAAACATACTATCATGAATCACATGTCAAACAAATAATTTCAATCCAAATCCTTCTTAACAATTCGTCTCATAATTTTCCTTATCCCTTTTACTCAAACAATTAGATTCCATCAATTGATTCAATTTCAACCTATTCAATAACAATCTCAATTAACCAATTTCGAAAATGCAGAACCAAAAACGCAAATCACAAACAATCTCACAATAACAAAATCGAAAGAAAAAAAAATCGAAATGAAAATAACGACCTCTTTAGCGGCCAATTGAGAAGTATAAGGAAGGACAAAGTTAACAGTGAGTTTGGTAGGGAGTGTGGAAGGAGTAGGCGGACGAGGTTTCATGAATTCGATTGGTGTCTTAGGTGGGTCCAGATTGGGGCTAACTTTCTTCCACGCTTCAAGGAAGCTAGAATCGGCGGCAGGAGTAGCCACATCTGTTGAGAATCGGCGCGTGGAGGCGGCGCGAGAGAGGAAAGTTGATGTAGCGCGGCGGAACATGGCGATGATAGGTTTGGATCGCTCGGCCTCGCAAGTCGGAGAGGAATATGAGTGTGCGTGAGTTTAGAGAGAGAAAGAAATAAAGACAAGTGAGAGAATAGTTTGGTTGCAGAAATGAAATCAATGTAGTGTGGGTTTGGGTATATTGGTAATTGCCAATCTGGGCTTTGTTTTTTTATAGCCTAGCCCAATAACTGTTGTTTCAAAATCCAAATTAAAGGTTGCTATTCACACCTTTGGTTTTGCTGATACGCTTCTAAAAGATTTTTTTGGTCCAAAAAAAGTTTAGATAGGTTGAGTCCTGCAACTTTGTTGGGGTTAGGGAATGCATACAGGCTTAAAGAGTGCTCCTTACATTGGTAATGTGATTCGAATTCAAATTCTTTAGAGGTTTTAGTTGAATTATTACCAACTAAACTAATCTACATTAAAAGTTTTACTTTATATTTTATTAATTATATTGTTACTTCACGTTATATCTAAACTATTCATTTTATCTTTTATTTAATTTTTTTTTTTAAAGTATACTATTTTCACCTTCAATTTTGTTGATACACCTCTAAGAGCAACTTTAGAGTTTAGTGGAGATATTTTATGACACAAATTTAGACATATTGAATTTAGACAAATTTAGACCTCTAAGTTGTGTGTTTGTGTCCTTCACAAGAGTGATCATGACATGCTATTTCCTCAATTTCTCTCCACTCCCACATTCTTGACTGATAAATAATAGTATTGCTATTGCTAGTATTCACACGCACTCATTTTTTTTTATCAAAAATTCAACCTTATTAATTTTAAGTTTTTTTATTTTATTTTTTTTCTGTCAAGGAAAACGTTAGCTTTCACTCTCAATTTCACTTCCTTCTCACCTCCGAACACACTTATTTGTCAAAATGGAGAGGTTTAAAAATGTCATTAGTTATTCATTTCATTTTATAGTTGTAAAAAAGTAGTGCAAAATTGCAACAAATAATCAAAATAAACAAATGAGATAATAGTTGCATTTTCCATTTCAAGAATGCAAGCACAAAAACTTTCTTTTTGTTTCTTTATATATTCCTAGTAAAGTAACTATCTTGAGTGTAATACCAATTTCACTTTTCCATGGTCACTACTCTCCTCTTCTCTTTTCAAACTTTATTCTTTTCCCAATTGAGTTTAGTCTCCACCAAGTTTTTACTCCATCAAAAATTGAACTTTTTTTATTTCCCTTTGCATATTTACAATTCCTCTTTTTTATTTGCAAAAAAACAAACAAGAATACAAACTCATTTCGTCTCATTGTATCATTGAAGTGAAAATCTACAACATGAAGTTGGAAATTGAACAATCAAATTCTACATTAGAAATTATAGGAAAAGATAAGACAACAATAAGGAAAAAGGGACATAAATAATGAACAAAAAATTCAAACGTAACAAATCAAAAATACCTAATCAACTAAAACTAATTTCCAGCATTTGATGAAATACACAAAGGAAAATAAAGATGAAGACCCCAAAAACAAAAACCACACATTATTATTATTATTATTTAAATATTCAAAACAAAAATTCACAAAATAAAACATCAAGAAAAAAAATTAAATAAATAAAAATAAAACAACAATACGTTTTTTATTCCAACAAAAGTACGATCTTTCAAGTTTAATCTCTAAAAAAAATTATTCACTTTTAATCTCCATTTTTATTTTATAGCAACTTTTTTTAAAGACTAAAAATACATTTTTTTTTTACAAAAATAAACTTTTCAAAATAAAAGTATAGATAAATAAAAAAAATTTATAGACTAAAAAGTTAAGATTTTTTTATAAGAATTAAAATTTATTTTATTTTTTAATTATTAAAATAATATTTTCTTTATATTTAAAATCTAATTTTTAAGATTAAAAAGAGTCTTTTGAAAATAAAACATGTATCATCGATAAGTGGTCTGTATCATGCAAGGTAATGACGAAATTGTTTTTGTTGTGACAAATCAATGATGTATACTCCGGTATAAAAATATAGTTATTTATTCACTTTAACTCACACAGTATTATGAGCTCAAGGGGCGGAGCTAGGCAGGGACAAGGGGCGGAGCTAGGCAGGGACAAAAAAAAAAAATTTATGGGTAAAATATCAAACTGCCCTCATTAAAATTAAGAAATTACTGTTATACCTTAATACTATTCCAAATATATTTGGTCTATTCTTGTTTCTTGGTTCAGTCGTCAGTGATTCTTAATACTATTCCAAATATATTGAAGTCTCTAATGTTGATTAACTGGCTGCATGCTAAAATATTGAAAACTATACTATTTACAGTCATTGTAAACACGATATTTGATTTGATGAGTGACTTTTTTAATTCAGTTACACATCGAACTATGTTTAGAATATATTAAAACTGTTATGCTAAATGGACATTTGTCTTGAAATGATCATTTAAGAACAATTGGAAAACTGTTTTTTATTTTATCTATACATTACATGTGTGTTCTGGTCACATGCACAAAAACTTGCATTTGTTGCAGCTTGATACAACCTTTACATTTACTTTTTTCCAGCCCTCTTTGTCGTCTCAAGAAATATGTGAAAGTCTTCTAGCCAAGCAGCTTTTGACTGCACTTCTGGTGCAGTGGCTGTACAGACCGAGAATTATGGCATCCAATTCTACAGCTTGTTTGCCAATCGTGGACTTTATGAGGTACTGGCATGATGTTCAGTTTTCTTTTTAAAATTATTAAAATGGCCTGATCCCCCAACCCCGCTTCCTGAAAGAAATACTGAACGAGAAATTGGCTTTACATTTTTTCAAACATGTTGTTTCAGGAAGTCATCACTAATTTTGTTTCATCGAATAACGTGGTTGCAGGTGGTAGTCACCATGGTGGAACTGTCTGTTGATGGTTCTATGATGGGTACCGTAGAAGTCAAGCTTCCTGAAGAAGGAATAGGTTCTTCCATTTACAGCGTTTTGGCCCGTTGGCATCTCTTCAATTTGATTACTAATTTGCCTAATTTAATATTAATTTTAATCTATAGTAGGACAAGCAAAACAATATTTATATAGCTGCTTATTGCTTCTGTTTGAGATCATGTTACATTTATGATATGACTAACTCATCATGCTGATACTTCACCCCTTCACAGAAATAAAGCGATGAGAGCTGCTGCTTTTTCAGCTGATGGTTCCGTGCTTGCAGTTGCAGCAGACACTGTTATTACATTGTGGGACCCTGACAGAAATGAACTAATTGCTGTTGTAGGAGAAACTCCATCAGTGAGTTTTTTGAGCTCTAGTCATGTCTATTTGTATTTTTGTGTGTGTGTTTCTTCACACAGATATTTCAAATGCGTTCCACTTCAAAAAATAAGACATCCCAGCTCCTCACTCAGATGCTTGTGGAGTTTTCAGCATGCATTGAAGCATCAAATACAGTAGTATAAAAATAAAATAAAAGAAAGAAAACACAGCACATATGAAAAGAATGTCCATCTGTTATATTTTGAGAACTCATGCCTATAAGTGTTGCTTTTGGGTTCTGTATTTTAGGGTTCATTGATTTGTACCTGTACTCTGCCCTGTTGGTCTAATTTTCTCTTTGTTTCCAGCCAATTGTGAGGCTCATCTTTGTTGGAAAGTCAGAGTATCTTCTTTCTGTATCTCATGGTTCTACACCTCAGTTGATTGTTTGGAGTATGTCAAAGTTAGCTGCATCTTGGTCATACAGGCTTGAAATAGAAGGTTTAAAGAAATATATTTCCCAATATTTTTTTTATAATCACTACGCTTTTACTATGTTTCTTGTAGTTTCAATTTCGGAAGTTGTCATTCAAGTTCTACCCTGTCTATCTTGCAGTACTATATTTAGATACTGTGTTTATATTTTTCAATTTTGTTATTTGCATATCACCAGATAGTCCCTGTTTGTAACCTATGACTCCATGAATGGGGTAGTATCAATCTGACATTTTTTATGTACATTCTTGCAGCTGTTTCCTGTACATTAGATTTATCATATTTTGCTATCATTGCTCTGCTTCCCAAATCAAATGAACATATGTTTAGAGGTGATGGAATAGTCTTAGTATTCAATGCAACAAATCCTATTCCCGTGGCTTCCTGGTCTGTAACAAAGGTATTATTTGTTTACAAAATCCTTTGTCTATGATAAAATTCTGACTACAGACTACTCTACTCTGATTTAACTCTTAATCAGGATTGAGAATGATTTTTAAAATGCACATTGCTAATGCTTTTGATTTTTATTTTATTTTTGCAAATCTATTGAATGAAAAAAGTCACGATTTCAACTTTTTTTGTTGGATTTTTATTTCTTCAAACAAGCCTTTATTTGTGTTTCATCATGTTTTATAAAATAGGGGGTTCATGAAGTATTTTATATTCATAGGTTAAATGTTATTGCCCTCAACTATGTTTCATGAGAGTTGAGTAGTGTGAGTTGCATGGAACTTTACGTAGCTCTTCTTCTCTTTTGTCCTAGTAAGAATAAATACTGTGTACAAAAATAAGGTTTCGGGAAAATAACGGTTGAAGAAAAGTTGTTAATTATGATCAGTGAATAAATAGGTGCAAGCCAGGCTTGTGCATTGTCTTTGAGATATAAACTGGGTTTATTTGGATTTGTAATTTTTTTCTCTTCATTTTCTATCTCTCTTTTAATAACAAAACTGCCATCTTGTATTTACTTCATTTCCTTTTTTGTAAGATTTGTATGAAAACAAAAACTTGTTTTTCATTAATGTGAAATAAAGTTAAAACAATGTTCAGTTTTGTATTTAAAATAAATAGGAAATGAAAATTGACTATTTTTGCGAACAAAACATGCCCTAGGTTTAGTTGTGTTTATGTTTTCCTCCACTCTTGGCAATGTTTAGGTATATATGTATACATAATAATGATCTCCAAAGAAATAGAAGTTTCTTATAATCAAATTGTTTTGGAGCTGTTATTAGACTTTTCTTCCAGAATGGGCTTTTTATTTTAATTTGTAGCCAGTCTAGTTCCTGGATGAATTCTAATGTGGAATAAATTTGTTGTGGTTAGATGTTTCTGCTCTATGTCTTACTCTCTTTATTCAGGCCAAGGGAGGGAATATTGCTTTTCTTAAAGGAAATACGTCAGACCTACCAGATGGAAAACCATCACAAACACTGCTTGCATATATAAATGGAGATCGCGAATATGTCCTCTTTGATCCATATGACAAAGAAGCCCGTGAGCTTAATATGACTAGGCAGGATGATCTTGCTGCACTCGAAGAAACAGGTTGATTGACTTTCTTTCTTGTACTGTGTTTTAATTCAGGTTTTTAACTATTTTCTCCACATATATGGAAGAACCAAAGAGTCACAGCTTCAACCCCTTGCACTATGTAATTTTATTTCATTATTTAAGGAAAGAAAAAACAACTAATTGAAGTTAGTCAGTAAAATACTTCCACCTTTTTTTTTTCTTGCCTTGTATACTAGTATAATATTTAGCTTTGCATTTTTCCTCTCTCCACTATTTCAGGACAATTCGGATATGCATCAATTTATGGAGAGTTACCCATGTTTGATTTAAAAAGGAACAAGGCTTCATCGGTTTTCTCTTCTGCATCAAATAGGCCTTGGGAAACAATATTTAGTGGACCATCACATAAGTTGCCATCCCTCACCAAATTGTGTTCTGAATTTTTGGAGTCTCTGTTGGAGAAAAGGACATCAATTGTAGAATGACGTACTGCATGCATGTATCTCTTTTTTGTGGGATATTTGTTTCTTTGGTACCACTTACAATTAATTCAACAGAGCTGAAGAGTTATAAATGATTGTGTTTGAAGTTGAGGTAGTTATTTGTTCCTTATGAGACAGGTGTAAACACTCCCTACTAGTTGATGCAG
The DNA here is from genome assembly GCA_037974755.1 of Cicer yamashitae. Lineage (NCBI taxonomy): Eukaryota > Viridiplantae > Streptophyta > Magnoliopsida > Fabales > Fabaceae > Cicer > Cicer yamashitae. The sequence goes on along the minus strand of JBBPBQ010000002.1, from coordinate 55,378,318 downwards.
GTTGGCATGGATCTTGATGGGAACTGTTTATCTGGTTAACTTAAGCAGAAAGAGATTGGACAACTAAAGATTTCAGCTTTAAATGGTTGGTTAGAATGCCTAGTGTACCAGAGAGGTCCCCCTCCCCGAAAGATTTTGATATGCTAGTTACTTTTAAGTTATATATATTCTTTAGTTATCCCTTCTTGGGTGAAATTTTGACAGTAACAAATGTGGTTCACTTCAGAGTCTTGTAGGCTTGTCACTTGTGATACTGTGAATGAGTTTAAATAGATAGTTTGGGAATGCTATGAAAGATACAGTTCATGTAACAGTATAATGAATTGTGATTTATATGGCTATTAATTGTTTTTTGCATTCTATACATAAATAAATATAAAATAAAATAAAATAAAAAAATAGATAAATTAAATAAATAAAATAAAATAAACAAATAAAAGAGAAATACGTTTATGGTAATTGCAACACAAACGTATAATGAACAATGTGACACAAAAGTTGTTGAGTATAAATAAAATATAAATATAAATATAAGATGCCACCAGAGGCAAAAATCAGAGGATACCACCAGAAGTAGAAATTAGAGAATACCACCAGAGGCAGAAACGGAATCAGAGTCAGAAATTCTAAAGATGCCATCAGAGGCAGAAATCAAAGGATGCCACCAGAGGCAAAAATCAGAAGATGCCACTAGAAGCAGAAACGGAATCAGATGCATAAATCTTAAGATGCCATCAGAGGCAGAAATCAGAGGATACCACCAGAAGTAGAAATTAGAGAATACCACCTGAGGCAGAAACGAAATCAGAGGTAAAAATCTGAAGATACCATCAGAGGCAGAAATCAAAGGATGCCACCAGAGGCAAAAATCAGAAGATTCCACCAGAGGCAGAAACGGAATCAGAGGCAGAAATCTGAAGATGCCATCAGAGACAAATGCAGAATCAGAGGCAAAAACGAAATCAGAGGCAGAAATCTGAACATGCCATTAGAGGCAGAAATGATATATCTACTTATATTAATTTGACATTTTCAATCTCTACTATAATTATAAATAAAGCATTTTTAATAATAAAAATTATTTAAGACATAAATGAAAAATAAAATTAAAGTTAAGACATGACTCATAATACTTAATCATATATTACGTGTTGGGATGTAGTGATCGATGAGTTGATCAAGTAGTGTTGGGTAAATAGTTATTAGGGTAAATAAATAAATAAATACATACATACATACGTACATACGTACATACCTATATACGTACGTACGTACATACATACATACATACATACATACATACATACAAGTGGTGGTGACACAGAAAAATTACTTAAATTACCGAGTGGTGGTGACATAGAAAATTTATTTAAATTACCGAGTGGTGATAAAATAGTTTGTATTTGGTGTTGTTACTAAGTTTTTTTTTTTTTTTTTTAACACAATAATATATCCTAGCTGGTGGCCCGTTTGATGGAGCATGCATGAACCTGCTTGGGTTTTTGGGTCTGCCTTTGTGGGCTGGAGATGACATTTCCATTAGATCTTTTGGGTCGGTCTGGGGCTGCAATTGCAGTACTTTTATATGAATACGTAATACTTCCAACCGTGGCTCCTACTAATCCTCATCCTCACGCACATCATCAACCTTTGGCTCATAAAGATTACTAGATATTTTAATTAAAATATATATATTATGAAATGTGTATGTAAGTAAGCCTTGTCTTTCTCTTTTTGCTTATCACTATGTGTATGTAGTTTCTACTTTTTAATTAATAAAGTGTGACCCCCTATTCACTTAATACTTAACAAATTGTCTCATTTGCTAATTATGAAGACTTTATGAGACCTGACATATTAGTTTGTCTTTTTCCATTTATTATTATAAAATTTGATTTGATTGCTGGAAAAGGAGATGTAAAAGTGAAAGAAATATCAAGCAAAGTACAGAGTGTTTGACTTTCCTAGTGGTGAGGATGGTAATATTACCTCTGCTTTGCAATATTTATTAACTTTGAAATGCATGAAGAGCTCATTTAGCAACTCTTAAATTTATGCAGGATGGTATTTTTATGCAGGATTTAATCAAAAGTGACATGTGAAGATTCTTGCTTTGAGTATATTAATTAATTATACCTTTGTATTTACATGTGGAGTAGAAAAAAATCTTCTGATATGTTCAAGAGTTATTTGATATGATTCAATGGTTATGGTTATTTTCCAACTCTTAAAGTTGAGTCTGATTATTACCAACTTATTTATTTTGGGGCAAATGTTTTGCTTTTGCTTTGTATTGTAGTTTAAGTTGTGTTTTAATTTTTCCTTGCCTAGGAGCTGTTTTTGTATTCGCATTTGATTAAGGAAAAATATTGGTGGTGCCATTCTCATGATGGGAACTTTATCTTCAAATCATTTTGTATGCCTTGTGATCCCTACATTAATATAGGACAATATCAAAGAGGCTGATTTGGATCGTCTAGTAATAACACTATTTATAATTTCAACTTGTCTACCTTTAAAATTTACTACTAGTTTCTATTAAATTTTACTGAATAAATAAATAAATTGCTGGCAACAACAATGTGCATATATATGAAATTTTATATTAATGTTATATTTAAGAGAGTGGCAGTGTTTGAATAGAGGGTGAAAATTTTGTTTAAAGGCTGAAAATTTTATATTAATCTTATTTTGATTTCCTTTTTTAAAATCGAATATTTTTTTAAAAAATTGAAAGAGGCCTAAAAGCCCAAAAAGAGATTATGTAAGAATCAAGAGAAAAATAGAGAAATCCAACAAACCAGCCTCTACTAAGAGCTTAACTTCATTAGAGTGTAATTATAATCTAAATTTACAAGGCTATCAACAACTTTATTTGCTTCCCCGTAATCAATCTAAGCTCATATTTTTTGATTAAGTCTCCTCCGTAGTACACTATTTTTTAATTACTATTACATTTATCTATTATTTATTATTTTTTAATTTTAATTTAATCTATTTTTTTTTTAATATTTTGTATAAAAAAACTTTAATGATAATGTTATTAAATAATATTAATTTTTATATAACATACTATTTTACCGTCGTTTTTTATATAAATATTAATAAAAAAATCATAATTGATGGATCCAAAACTAATGCAATATAAAGTACTAGTATATATAAAATATATTTAATTAGATTGAGTCGTCCGAATCGAACCGGTAGAACTCGGGCAAACCAGTTAAAACTGGTAACTTGGCCGGTTTAGCGAACCGGACTGGGTCATTGCTTAACAATATTTAAAATAAAATAAAAAGACTAACAGAAAGTGAGTAAAACTCTAACCCTGACAGGTTTCCTTTTCCTCTCACTCTCGCTACCGCCACGCCTCCGTTCAGTTTTACAGTTCTCCCTTCTCCTCTCACCTGTTCTCTTCTGTGGCACTTTCTTTTTGTTTCTTTATATACTCCTAGTAAAGTAAGTAACTATCTTGAGTGTAATACCAATTTCACTTTTCCATGGTCACTACCCTCCTCTTCTCTTTTCAAACTTTTTTCTTTTCCCAATTGAGTTTAGTCTCCACCAAGTTTTTACTCCATCAAAAATCGAACTTTTTTATTTCCCTTTGCATATTTACAATTTCTCTTTTTTTATTTGCAAAAAAACAAACAAGAATACATACTCATTTCGTCTCATTGTATAATTGAAGTGAAAATCTACAACATAAAGTTGGAACTTGAACAATCAAATTTTACATTAGAAATTATAGGAAAAGATAAGACAACAATAAGGAAAAAGGGGCATAAATGATGAACGAAAAATTCAAACAATCTACGTAACAAATCAAAACTATCTAATCAATTAAAACTAATTTGCAGCATTTGATGAAATACACAAAGCAACATAAAGATGAAGACCCTAAAAACAAAAACCACATATTATTGTTATTATTATTATTATTTAAATATTCATAACAAAAATTCACAAAATAAAACATCAAGAAAAAAGTTTAAATAAATAAAAATAAAACAACAATATATTTTTTATTCCAACAAAAGTACGATATTTCAAGTTTAATCTCTAAAAAAATTATTTACTTTTAATCTTCATTTTTATTTTATAGCAACTTTTTTTAAAGACTAAAAATACATTTTTTATTTTACAAAAATAAACTTTTCAAAATAAAAGTATAGGTAAATAAAAAAAATTTATAGACTAAAAAGTTTAAATTTTTTTATAAGAATTAAAATTTATTTTATTTTTTAATTATTAAAATTATATTTTCTTTATATTTAAAATCTAATTAAGATTAAAAAGAGTCTTTTGAAAATAAAACATGTATCATGCAAGTTGCAAGCTAATGACGAAATTGTTTTTGTTGTGATGATGTATACTCCGGTATAAAAATATAGTTATTTATTCACTTTAACTCATACAGTATTATGAGTTCTGTTGCAGTTTAATTACAAAAAGTTGTTCATTATGTTTAAAAAATCATTTGTATTTACAAAAAAATTCTTATGAGACCATGATGGAGAAATCAACGTGAACGACTGATATAATATTAAACAAATGCAATGGGCCAATGGGCAAGATTTTGTAAGTGCGCTCTGTTAATTAGTCAAGTTATAATATAAGTTAAAATTTATTGCGGATTAAAAATATTATTTTGGATTTTTTAGTTTAGTTTTTAAGGTGCAATAATAAATAATAGGCTAAATAGCAACGTAGTCCCTTAACTTAATTTTAGATAACGTTTTAATTTTTAATTTTTTGTTTTTTTTTTTAATTTGGTCATTTATTTTAATTTTAAATGACAATTTAATCTTTTATGTTTTAAAATATCAACAATGTTATCTTTTTTTTTACAAAAATACAATAAACTCATATTTTAATTTTTTATTTGATGAATTTGATGTTGTCGGAGATGAAAATATGAATTTATTTAAAATTATGTACAAAAGAAGATAATATTGTTGATATTTTAAAATATAAAATATTAAATTGTCACTTAAAATTAAAATAAATAATAAAATTAAAAGAAAAAATAATAATAAAATAAAAAACTAAAATATCAACTGAAATTAATTTAGAACAAGTGCTATTTACTCTAAATAATAACAAAATTTTAATCAAAGGTCATGTTTGTCACGATGACATATGAAAGAAAGTGTTTTCAAATGCTCTTGGGGAAGTCCAACAAAATTAATTTTATGGCGATTGATTAAAAGTATTTTTATTATTTATTGAAAAAATGAAACTGAGAGGTTGGATTGGAATCTATTCAGTATCAGAATCATGAAGTAAAGAGTAGGGATTATAAAAACCAAAGTGACTCCTAATTAAATGCTTAATCGGTGACACTAACAGAGCGATTTGATATTTCTGAAAAAGCTAAAACAACAAAGACAATGAGACAAGTTTTTTTATCTTGCTCGTCTCAGCCATTCGATCGGGCCATCATCTCGCCCGGTGCTTTCAAACTCAAATCCATTTAATCTTTTTTGGCGACAATCTGTTTTTGGTTTGTGTCGCGACCTAAAATTTTGAGTGTTTCTTGAATTCAATGGAGTCGCCACAAAAGTTTATTTTAAAATATGAAAAATATTGGAAAACCCTTTAGAAAAATAAAATAAAATGATTTTTGAAATCAAAATTTGAATTCGAGAGTCGATTATGCGTAGAAAAGATATTAGCACTCTACTAACATACGATTACCTATAATTAATTGTGCAAAATTAATATTAACTTAAATATATTTATTTCTCCTTCTTATTAAATATGAACATCAATTATTTTTTGAATGTGATTTTGAAATAAATGTATGCTTAAGAAAGAGAGGATTTTTTTTTAATTTATTTATTAATGTTCTTGACAAGAATGTGATCTTGCTTCTACGTGTCTTCCGATGCGATGGAGAAATCAAAGTTACGTAATTCTTGGATAAAAAATGCAGATGTGTTGATTGTTTTTTTTAAAGAAAATGTTTTTGGTTACAATAAAATGATTGGATAAAAAGACATTGTTGATTTAATGAAAGAAAAGAAAACCTTGAGTATGATAATTGATTTTGATGAGAATGTTTAGTTATTTATTTGGATTTGGTTAAGAATGTTTAATATCACCAAGTGTAGTACCTCAATTTTGTCCAGTCAATCATAAAAAGTTTTCCATTTCTGCCTCTGATGGCATCTTCAGATTTCTGCCTCTGATTCTAGGTCTGCCTCTATTGGCAGCCTTTGATGGTATCTTCAGATTTCTGCCTCTCATTCCATTTCTACCTCTGGTGGCATCTTCTGATTTTTGCCTCTAGTGGCATCCTTTGATTTCTGCCTCTGATGGCATCTTCATATTTCTGACTCTGATTCTGTTTCTGCCTCTGGTGGCATCCTCTGATTTTTGCCGCTGGTGGCATCCTTTGATTTTTGCCTCTGGTGACATCCTCTAATCTTTGCCTCTGGTGGTATCCTCTGATTTTGGGTCTACCTCTGATTTCGTTTCGGCTTCTACTGGTATCCTCTAATTTCGTTTCTACATTCCGTTTCTTCCTCCAGTGTCTTATCATGTGGTTCTAGTTATGGTTCCCTCTTAGTTCTTGTTGTTTTTATTTATTTTTTATTTTTTTTTAATTCTTTTTATCTTTAGGGCAGCGGTAACACTCTCTTCCATCTTTTCAGCATCCTTGCTTTTCACCTTTATGGCAGTACACGCCACCTTTCTAACTCTTTTTAGCCCCTTTTTGCTTTACGTTTTTTTCCCTAAACAAACTGCAATTTTTTCCTTATGTATACGCCATCTTTCCAATCCTCTTTTAGCCACTTTTCCTTTTTCTTTATTTCCTAAAATGGTTACAACTTTTACCAATTACACACGCAATCAAATAGTGTGTACTTTTTCTTTCAGACTTAGGTTGATAATCCAATTTTTTCTACAAAAACAAGCAATAATCCAGAACTACTTTTTATCCCATGAATTCAAAGATTAATCACTTTTGTCTATAAATTAAGAACAAATTCATTCTAAAGAGGGGGGTTTTGGGAGTTGTTATTTTTTTAAGCTAAAAGGTAGTTAGAGAAAGTTTGCAGAGGTTGGAGAGTTTTCAGTTTTGATTTTTTTTAAGTTAGTAAGAATTTTTGTTAGTATGATAATTGAAGCATAAAATGAGTTAAGAGGGAGAATACAACAACTGAGAACAAAAAAACGAAACACAAACAAAGTAAATCAAGGAGTATAGTAAATATTCAACTTGTGTGGTAACTATTTTTAAACTCATCTTTGTAATAATTTTATAGTTTTGTTTAGTGTTATACCTTTAATAAGCATCTTAGGTTTTTTCTTAAAAATGTTATTAAACTCTTTCAGTTTTATTAAACTTTTTCAGTGTTAATAATAGTCATTTTATTCTTTTATTTAAATTATGGACTAAGTGCAGTTAACATCAACCATTTTTAAAATCATAGATATTCAAAATTCATTCTCCGATTTATCATTATCGTCTTTAATGGAATGAACATCCATGTTATTCAAAATCAACGTGGTTAAAAAAATTGGTTGAAATGTTTCGTTTTTGCAAGCTTAGTTTTAAGACGTTTGAGTTGCGACAACTTGACGATCTTAAGCTCTAATTAATATTTATCCTTTAATAAAATAAGATCGACTGAGATGCGACATCTTGTCGGTGATAGTTTAAGACGTCTGAGTTGTGACAACTTGATGATATTAAACTTTCTTAATTAAATCCAAATAAATAACTAAGTAGTCTCATCAAAATCATTTTATCAGACTCGATGTTCTATTTTTTTTCATTAAATCAACAATTTCTTTTTATGCAATCATTTTATTGCAATCAAATGCATTTTCTTTAAAAAGAAATCAATACATCCGCATTTTCTACCAAAGAACTACGTAGCTTTGATTTCTCCATCGCACCGGGAGATACGTAGGAGCAAGATCACACTCTTGTCAAGCACATTAATAAAAAAATCTTTTTTTTTTCTCTCTTTATCTTTTTAAGTACACATATATTTTAAAAAATTGATATTCATATTTAATAATAAGGAGAAATAAGTATATTTAAATTAATATTAATTTTGCACAATTAATTATAGGTAACCGTTTTTTTTAACGAATGTCGTAGGGTGCTAATACCTTCCCTACGCATAATCGACTCCCAAACTCAAAATTTGGTTTCAAAGACCATTTTTTTAGTTTTATTTTTATTTTTAAGGGTTTTCCAATATTTTCCCTATTTTAAAATAAACTTTGGTGGCGACTCCATTGAATTCGAGAAACACTCGAAATTTTAGGCCGCGACACCAAGTTGTCACAACTCATGTATCTTAAACTATCACTGACAAGATGTGACATCTCAGTCAGTCTTATTTTATTAAAGGATAATTATTAATTCGAGTTTAAGATCATCAAGTTGTCGCAAAGTCTTAAAACTAATCTTGGCAAAATGTAACATTTCAACTAATCTTTTTAACCACATTGATTTTGAATAACATGGATGTTCATTTTATTAAAGATGATAATGATAAATCGGAGAATAAATTTTGAATGTCTATGATAAAGATGACAATTATTATAACACTGAAATAATTTGATAAAATTGAAAGAATTTAATTAGACTTTTAACAAAAACTAAAATGCTTATTTATGGTAAACAAAATTCAAATTAAAGGTATAACACTAAACAAAACTATAAAATTATTACAAAGATGAATTTAGAAATAGTTACCACACAAGTTAAATATTTGTTATACTACTCGATTTGCTTTGTTTGTATTTTTGTTTTTGTATTGAGTTATTGTATTATTCCTTAACTCATTTCATGCTCCATTTATCTTATTAACTAAAACTCTTACTAACTTAAGAAAAATTAAAATTGAAAACTCTTCAACCTCTTACTAGCTAAAAAATGAAAATGGCATCTAACACCCCAAATTTTATAATAAATATTTTCTTAATGAAATAGGATTTTAGATAATTAATTTGGTGTTAAAACTATTTTAGAATATATGTGGATAAATTTTGTGACTAATTTTCCTTATATGGGTGTTTTCTACTATATGTTAATCTGATACATATTTGACTAAGTAAGTGATATAAATAACAAATATTATATTTTATTATTTTATATATTTTCTATAAGTAATAGTATTTAATGTACATATTTTAAGGGATAAGATTTTAGGCGATTCTACGTGTATATGTGCGTTTGTAGTTAATGCGATATTTTCTCGTATGTTTAACTAATGTTAGGTGTGTACATAATTATATTTAATTTTCTTATAAATATATTCTATTTTAATTATTTATTTTACAAATAATTATCTTCAGGTATTAGTAATATTGATATTGAGTTTCTTTATTTTTATACAGTTGTTATGGTATGATGATTTTATACATGTTTATTTTGATTTAGTAATTAATATAAATTGTTGATGTTATATTTATTTATTTATTTATTTTATCCTTTCGACTACTTTATAAAGATGATGTATTTTTATATAATTATTTTAAAAATATTATAGTAATATTTATAGTTATTATTTTGAATATGAGAGTTTTGGTTAAAATTAGATTTATTTATGTTAAGGATAAATAATATTATGTTAAAATGAGTATTTGGGAAAAAAAAGTTTCTAGAAAAGTAAAATAAATTATTTATTTATTAAGGACTTATAGAAATACAAGAAAATGGATTTGGGATCAGACCACTATTTACACCCTATTTTCTACTTCTGCTTATTAATTTGAGTTATTATTGGTTAGATTTTTCTTTCATACACCTTTGAGTTGCTCATTACACCTCTATTTCTGCCTCAGACTTGACTACCTTGTGCTGGGCCTTACAGTTTTACTCTTGTACATGTACATCTGCTATCTGCACCCCTCCTTCTACTATTAAAAAAATAAAAAAACAAAAATTAGATTAATGGCAGCCAAATCGCAACAAACCATTTTTCTCTCAAATTCACTCCAACCAATTCTTTGTCATTTGAATCGATCACTGTTAGCGTTCAAGCTATTCTTAACCCAAGTGCAAGAAAGATAGAATCAATATAGAATGGAGTATGATTGTAGGACTTGTTTATTGACTGAATGGAATGAGTTATTTATACATGGGTCCTCTAGTTAACTAACTAACTGACTAACTAACTAACTAACTAACTGAGAAGTTAGTTAGTTAGTTATTACAACTAACATATAAACTTAAATTAAACAGAAAACGAAGATCAATCTTCGTTTTCTAACACTGAAACGAAGATCAATCTTCGTTTCCAACACTTTCCCTTAATTCAAGTTTCTCAGTGATTTTACATTGAGTAATCTTCTTAATTCTTCAAATCTACTTGTCCTCAATGCCTAAGTCATTATATCAGCCAGTTGAACTTCAGTTTGACAATAAATGAGTTTCAACTTGTTTCTTCCAACTTGATCTCTTAAGAAGTGAAACCTTGTCTCAATGTGTTTGCTTCTGCCATGAGACACAGGATTCTTTGCCAGATTTATTGCTGAAACGTTGTCAATAATCAATGGAATTGGCCTGTAAACATCCATCTTCAGTTCTGTTGTTAATGACTCCAACCACAGTGCTTGGCATGTTGCATAGCTGCCAGCAATGTACTCAGCTTCGCATGATGAGAGTGTTATCACTGGCTGCTTCTTCGAGCTCCATGCTATTGGAGATTTCATGAATTTGAACACATATGCTGAAGTGCTCCTTCTATCAATCTTGTCTCCACACCAATCTGAGTCTGAATATCCCACCAAGTCTTCACTTTCATGTTTTAAGTTTGTTGTAAACATAATTCCATGTTCAATTGTGCCTTGAATATATCTCATGATTCTCTTAACTGCCAGCCAATGAGAAAGTTTGGGTTTTTCCATGAATCTGCTTATCACTCCCACACTATAGCAGATGTCAGGCCTTGAATTGCACAAGTATCTTAGGGAACCAACAGCTTGCTTGAATAAGGTTGAGTCTGCCAGCTCTTCTTCAATTTATGTCCCCAACTTTGCATTGATCTCCATTGGAATGGCTGCAGGGTTGCAATTAGCCATATTGAACCTTCTCATGATTTGTCTAGCATACTTGTTCTGATGCATCAGCAGACCTTCCTCAGTTTCAGTGAACTCCATGCCCAGAAAGTAATTCAGCTTGCCCAAATCTGTCATTTCAAACTCTTTCTTCATGATTTCCTTGAATTGTTCAATTTCTTGCATGTTGCTCCGAGTGACTAATAAGTCATCCACATATAGGCAAATTAGGATCATGGCAGGTCCTCCATTTAGTGTGTAATGTCTCACATAAACTCCATATTTCACTGTGCATTTGATGTATCCAATGCTAATTAGGAATGTATCAATCCTTTTGTTCCAAGCTCTTGGTGCTTGTTTCAAACCATAGAGAGCTTTTCTCAATCTGAGCACTTTATCCTCCTTTCCCTTAATCACAAATCCTGGTGGTTGAGAGACATACACCTCCTCTTCCAGCCATCCATTCAGAAATGCAGATTTCACATCAAGCTAGCACATCAGCCAGCCTCTTGCATAAGCCAGTGCTATCACAAGCCTAATTGTCTCAATTCTGGCAACTGGGGCAAACACTTCAGAATAGTCTATACCTACTCTTTGTAGGAATCCCTTGGCAACCAATCTAGATTTGTACTTAACAATTGTTCCATCTGGATTCAGCTTCAACTTGTATACCCACTTTACTCTAATCTTTTTGTGATTTGAAGGCAAATCTGTCAAGTACCATGTTTGATTCTTCTCAATCGCATCGATCTCTTCCATCATAGCATTCTTCCAGGGTCCCTTTTTTAATGCCTCTTCAATATCCAAAGGTTCTGCATTAGCAAATAAAGCAAAGTGTACTAAATCTCCACTGCTATCAACTTCATTGTCATTATGCACTTCAAATTCTTGTAAATGTGTTGGTAGCTTGCTTGTTCTCTTGGATCTGCTTGATTCAATTGTTTCTTCATCTCTGCTTCTAGTGGTATGCTGCTCATTCTGTACTTGTAAAGGAGTTTGTGGAGGTTGGCTCATGCTGCTGCTTGCTTGCTCCAATTCCAAGTGCTGACTGCTGACAATTTGTTTTTATTTCCAATTCTAGCTCTCATGTTCAATGATCTTGACATCTCTACTCATCACCACCTTGCCTTTGATAGGATCATACAGTCTGTAAGCACCTGTTGGATGATACCCAACCAAGATCATTTCTTCACTCTTGTCTTGCAGCTTTCTCCTTTTCTGGTTTGGTATATGTTTAAAACATAGAGCACAAAAAGTTCTTAAATGTCCTACTGCTGGCTTTCTTCCACTCCAGATTTCTTCTGGTACCTTCTCTTTCAGTTTCTTTATTGGACATTTATTAAGAATATAAACAGCAGTTGATGCAGCCTCTCCCCAGAATTTATGTGGCAGTCCCTTCTCTTTTATCATGCTTCTAGTCATGTTTAGAATGATTCTATTTCTCCTTTCAGCCAAACCATTGTGTTGAGGTGTGTAGGGGGCTGTTATCTCATGTTCAATTCCATTCTTGACACAAAATTCCTTGAATTCATGTGAAGTATATTCTCCTCCTCCATCTGTCCTTAACACTTTAACAAATTCTCCACTTTGTTTCTCCATTTTAACCTTGAATTTTTTGAATGTCTCCAATGCTTCATCTTTGGTTTTTATCAAGTAGATCCACAACATTCTACTGAATTCATCAACAAAGGTTATGAAGTATTTATTACCTCCTAATGATGACACTTCAAATGGTCCACATATGTCACTATGAACTACCTCAAGAACGTTCTTCGCTCTTGGTTGGACTTGTGATTGAAAGGAATTTCTTGATTGTTTACCTACCATACATACTTCACACACCTTCTCAGGGATACCAATCATAAGAATTCCACTAGCCATCTTCTTTACTCCCAGTTGCTGCAAGCTTCTGAAGTTGAGATGGCCAAATCTTGAGTGCCACAGCCAGTTCTCATCACTTGAGCCTACTGCCTTCAAACATTGAATGTTTGCAACTTGTATGTTTATAACAAAGGTCCTGTTCTTTGCAAGAGGAGCCTTAAGTATCATCTTCTTCTGCCCATCATACATTTCTAAGGCATCATTTTTCATGATCACCTGAAATCCTTTCTGAATCAGGTGCCCAACACTCAGCAGATTGCTTATCATGCCTGGCACATATAGCACATTTTCAATCATTGTTGTCTTCCCGTTACTTCTTTTGATCACCATGTTTCCAGCTCCCCCAGATTCCAAGGTTCTATCATCAGCAAACCTGATCTTGCTCCTTCTTGATGTATCAAAATC